>JADLZL010002854.1:0-42930 GCA_015844335.1 Chrysopogon serrulatus
GAGGTAGAGCAAGTTTTGGGCTAGCCTATCAAATGTTACAGGCCATCCTACCACATGGTAGTGTCCTAGCAACTAGAGCACTCAACACAACCTAATACACTACTTACTCGAATGGTAAAAGAGAGGAAATGAATGTTGCAAACCTTGCCTTTGGGATGTCGTACCAATCACCATCTTGATCAATTCACTTGAGCTCCAACCAGACGACGATCCAATCCATTTCAAGAAATGAAAGTTGACCTCGAAGGATCAAGCCACACAAGCGATCATGACATCGATTTTTACCGATGTTCACGTGCTTGCCGCATGGTACGTTCTTGTTATGGCGACACACTCACTTGGGATTTGGCGACTAATTAGCACCACCCGAATCTCCACTGAGCACAGCAAGAATCACCCCAAAATGGGGGCAACACAAGTCACGAGTATTTCACTAGAGTACCTTTTATGATGTTTCATAGGGACAACGTCAAGAACCCCTCACAAGACTCCGGTGTGGCCAAGAATAATCTCCAATTTCGCTCAACACTGTCTCCATTGCTCCAACCGTCTTAGTGGTGGCAACCATCAAGAGTAATAAGCTCTCATGCAGCAAGAACACTCATTAGCACCACTAGATGATCACTCACTTGTCAAATGCACTAGATGTTCTCCCAATCACTATCTAGATCAAGCAAGATGCTTGGAATAAGAGGGTGGTAGTTTGCTCAATTCCAGAGGATGTCCAAAGATGCAAATGCCAAGAGCTACTGTCGATGCAGGATCCATACAAGGTTCCTTATCGGTATGATTACTAATAGTGGGCCATGGCCTGGCCACAAACTGGGCAAAAAGGAACTGAACCAGAGTAAATCGATTTCAAGAAGAACAGGACAACCTTGCCAGATAACCAATAGAAAGTATCTTAATTAGGTCATAACACCTTCTACGGATCTGACTAGGATTATAATTGCTCCGTGGCTATCTCTCCCATATAAATGGGAGGCCATGAGCACCCCTTGCAATAACACACAATACAATCAATCCAACAAAAAGGCTAACACTGACTTGACGTAGGGTTGTTACTCAATTCGAGGGCCTAAACTAGGATAAAATGACTGTCTCTTGCGTTACCATTGAGTTCAAGCACTCGTCGAAGCCCGAACAACTATCCTGGGTACCCCCATGGCAGGCTATCGGTAGTCAAACACCGACAGCTACTCTCCCAAGCCAGCCAAACAACTTAAATATGCAGCCCCTAAGCCACCCAACCACTGTTCTCAACTCAGCCCTGTAAATAGTTGATCAGACACTGCTTGCGGGCCGACCGAACGTGTCTGGTCCTTGGCGTATTGTCCACGGTTCCTAGCCACGTATCACTGGTTTAAGCACCACCGTTCATCACCAATGACTACGGACAGCTCGGCCACGCGTTAAAGAACGAACAAATGCTCCAGGTCCATTGACCAGACGCCTAGCTCACCGCACGTGTTGCTCCAACTTCACCTGACCGGACGCGTCCTCTCAGATGACCGGACGCTCGACCCCGAGGGGTCCGGTCACAACTTAGAGAGGTCCAAAACTCGTTTTTCATGACCGGATGCGTCTGCTCACACTTGACCGGACGTGCCGGTGTCCGGTCCTCCTACCTTCACCCTCGGCCACATCTGCGCGCTTGACCAGACGCGACACTAGATGCTGCAATCACTGTGCATCCGGTCACGACCGAAAACCACCGGACGCATGATAACTGACCGGACGCATCTGGTCACCACCTAAACAGCGCCCGATCACCTCTGCGACAACGTTTCACTTGCATTTCTCGGTACCCTGCTTCCAACTTGCTAACCACTTCAAGTCTATCTCATGCATGCGGGTTAGCACTTTTCAAAGCTCTTGGCAAGGGTTAGAAGTTAGCACACTAGGTCCTAGTGCCATTGCATGTGACACCTAGTGGCACTTAGATAACTGTTTTCACCACAAGATCACTCCCCTTAATAGTAGGGTTATCGATCTTAAACCTGATCATTATCTTCTATACTCACCTGGCCGGTGATCTCGCTCAAGTAATATGTGGTCCTCGTTAAATGAAGGAAGTTCGATTGGCATGAAATCTATCTCATCATATTTAAAAAAGGACAGAGGGAGAACATATCTTGGTCCTTGTTAGTGGTAGTCTAAATACATCAAGGTTTATGGTTAAACCTATCTTATAAAATCATATGGCTATAGTAAAAAGCAGACCCGACCTGAAAATCAGATCTCTAATTTTTGTGGATATGGATATTTTATACTGTCTATATTTATTATATATAACTCATATTCAGACTGCCGGATGATCAACCTAGTATTTTGATTGTCTCGGTGAGATATGAAATCCAATTCATCACTGAACTCATCCCAAAATGGGACGATCCAATTTCAGGAAATCGAATGGTTCTGTTTCCCCAAGACTACCGTTGCCTGGCTACATCTACAGTGTGATGTGATGTCTATTCTTTTTATGAAAACTTTGTGCTGTCTGCGTTGCACTGATCCTAACGGCCGGGCTACAGCTACAAACGATGAGATGGCCGATGGGTACAGCACAAAAACGATCGCCACATTAGAGGGGTGTTTGGATGGGCAGGGCAAAAGTTTTGCCCTATCCCATCGAACATATATAGAGTATTAAATGTAGTCTAAAAAAATAATTAATTATACAGATTACAATAACTTTACGAGACAAATCTTTTAAACCTAATTAGTCTATGATTTAACAATGTACTGCTACAGTAAATATTTGCTAATGATAGATTAATTATACTTAAAAAATTTATCTCATAGTTTCCTGACGAGTGCTGTAATTTGTTTTTTTATTACTATTCAAAACCTTCTCCCGACATCCCTCCGATATTCCGATGTGACACAGGTAAAACTTTTTCCACACTATCCAAACACCCCCTAGATGCAGCTCCCTTGGCTTTGGCTACTTTCTGACTGCCCACTCTAGGACGCCTACTTTCCAGCAGAAAATTAAAGCAGCGGATCTGGTTGCATCGCCAATCAACGCTCATTTCTCCGTCACGACCAAATCAGAAAAGCGATTAGGCCACATGATCATCATCACATAATGACGATATTTATGTACTCCTTCTAAGTCAAATTCTTTAAACTTCAACTAAATTTCTAGAAAAAATATTAAAATTTGTAGTGTTAAATTAGTATCATTAGATTTATCATGTCATTTTGTATCATAGATACTTTTACTTTTGTAAAAAAATAGTTAATTTTAAAAAATTTGACTGACACGAATTCTAAAAACTAATTCTTTCGTGTTTTGACTTAGCCAATTAATCTTGGTACAGAGAGTGAATCAACATGCAATCGATTGGCTCAACTCAAACAGCTGAATCATCGAAGTGTTCCTTCCTACTCGCCATGATAGCTTTTTCTCCCTTTGCATTGATAGATGATGTGGCAACGGCGACTTGTGAAAGCCGCAGCAGCAATGGGCGGCAGGAGCCAGCAGGTAGTGCCAATCGAACTAAGCACCACCCATTTGACAGTATCGATCGACATCCATTTTCAAGAAAAGAGAGGTTTGATATGTCCCATGCACGCACCATTTTGCTGTCACTAGTGCCAAGCTGACACAGGCCAACACTCAACTAGGGCGGATCCAATATATAACCAATGCTGTCACCTGACAGCAATGCCCTCCGTCCCGGTCTAAGTACGTTTATTTGTTTTGAAGTGGATGACAGCAGCCCAACAAGTCTAATGACATCAGTGCCCCAGTCAAATCAGCTGCGCTTGCATGCAGCCCAAAACTGATTGCTTGCCGATACTTCTCCGCAAAGAATCACACAGTACCACATCGTGCATTAGATAAACCCAAATGACGCACTGCATGCACACCCGCGTTCAGTGCCTAATCCATCACCAAAGTAAACTATGTGGGCTTCAATTGATCCCCCTAACTAGGCCTAGCTGGTAGTAATTTTGCATGCACCTGACGACCAACTGGTGATGGAGTTATTGCAGCTACTCCAATTCCTCCCTCTTAATTAAATCAACTTTTACATTTGTTTAAGTCAAATTATTTTAATATAATCAAATTTATACACTAGAACACAAATATTTATAATATCAAATTAGCATATCCCTCCAACTATGTTGTATACTTTATGGACATAAAAATTGTGAAGACAATATTAAGTAATTATATTAGCAACAATTAATTCCAGACAATACTGTAATATTTAGTTGACAATTTTTTAAAGAAACTCAAAATAGACTTATGCTTTGGAACGTGGAACAAATATAAGGATCTTTTCAATATCCTACACATTTGTCCTGGTTCATACGAGAGTGGCAAGTTTACGGTGACATCATTAACGTGAAATCCTGGATCCGCCCTTTTCGTGCAAGATGCACTTACCACTGGTGGCACATGCTCTACGGTACCTTATCTTACGTCAGGGTCGCAGAGTACTAGAGTAGGGTGTTTTTTTTCCTTTCTATTTTTCCTTTTTTTTAAATGAGTGCTTATATGAACGGATCAAGATGTGGTTTACATTCAGATGCCATTACCTCGTAACACAGATGCACTGTGATTTGTCGCTTTGCCAACTTAGCTAAGTTCTGAGCAGTTACATTGCACTTCCTTCCGACTAAGAGTAAAAATAGTACTGATATTTTCCAAGCGTATTTAAGACCGAATCTATTTGGAGGTTTAGATTTGTTCGTATTTAAGTTTAGATATTCAACATTCGATACTGTATTATATCCGAATGTTCATATTTATGATGTCGATATCTAATCGTATCAATCTTATCTGACGTAGCTGACACTATCCATATTTGAATATGAGTAGAAATATGAAAACAAATCTAATATCGATGATATTTGCATGTATCAGATTTGTATACATTCCGATTCTGACCTAAAATTGACCTACTCAATCCGTCCCTTTTTATGTGTCATTTGTTAGTATGCGTGTCAAAGTTTGACTCGATTTGTAAAAAAATACATGCAATATTTGTATCTCTTAATAAATTTATTAAAAAACTAGATTCAAAGATCTTTTCGATCATACTAATTATAATACTAATCGATATTTATTATTTATAGAAAATATCAGTAGTTATTTCTCGAGAAGCGAAAAAAGATAGATATTTAAGGACAGAGGGAGTGTGTGTATGGATGAAATCTAATTATGTCTCATATCCCATATTATATTCTATATCTAAGATTTTATAACTAGATAGGAACCATTCGGATATTGATATCTATCTCATATGGTAAATATTAGAAATCCAATTTTGAATATTCAGCTAATTTGATATGATTCGATATTGAATGTTTGAATTCAGACACAGACTATCTATATAGGTTAAACTTTTCAGGATGATCGATATCGGAAAGATTTGTCCCATTTTGATTTGCCTATGTTAACTGACTACAGGCCTTGAACCCTTGATTTCTTTAAGTTCACTATATGCATAATATGAGATCTGTCTATAATTTCAGTGATGATATTGACACACCTGGATTTTGGAACAACAATGGAGTTAATGATTTTAGCACTCTCTATTACTTGTAATTAGGTTCTTGAATTTAATATAAAAACAATAATGGTCCGCAGATGCTCACAAGCAGCATGCACAAACTCTCGTCCCCGTTTTTAATGTAATCAATATTTTGTCAAAAATTCAAATTTATATCCTAGTGAGTCGTAAATCCCCTTTTAATCTTAGGGTTGGCATTGTGACTTATGGGGCTGAGATAACATGCCTCAACGCTAAGGTTGGACACTAAGGTTGGCGTGGATGCCTTCGTGGCGATGACGTGACACTTGCTTTGGCACAATAGATCGTAGTGTGACAGATTTTGGTGCCATGATAGGTACACTGGTACACAATCCTGTGCAGTCATCTTCTTCTCAGTCCTAGTACACAATCCTGTGCAGTCATCTTCTTCTCAGTCCTAGTCGCTGCCATTAGTCTAGGGCCTAGTGACCGTCAATGCCTCCTATTATACTACCGTTGGCTACCGGTCTCGTGACCGCCGAACCCTAGGCTCGCCACCACCTGTCTGTGTCTCTACAACCGTGATTAAGGCTACTCCCATGATCAAGCCCGTCCTATGCTCTCCACGGCGCAAACACGTAGGGCACCCAGGCCACGGACGCGCAGGTTGAACCTGTCGAACTACGTGTAACACCCCGGCCCAGGGTTTAATAGAATTAATATGATACTTATACCAACAAGTTGCAACTTCTTTTCTGGAAGCTCATCTCGAAATAACTCTATGGTTAGGCGTGCTTAGCCTGGAACAATTGCAGGATAGGTGACCGACTGGGAATTCGTTTTCGGGTGCGCATGAATGAGGACAAAGTGCGCAGAAAAGATTGGTGTTGGTCTGTGAGAATAATATTGATCCTATTAAAGCTATCGAATGTAAGTGGGCCTAGCCTCGAGGAGGCGGGACGTTACAAATGATATCAGAGCCGACTCTCGCGGTTTTACGGGCGCGTGTGTCGTAGTTGCGCAGGCATGATGTGCATGGCTGGTGTGGATCCAGAGTGGTCACACAGCATGGCACATGCACTAGCACTGGACACATGGATGTGGCCAAGATAGGAA
Organism: Chrysopogon serrulatus; assembly: GCA_015844335.1. Taxonomy (NCBI): domain Eukaryota; kingdom Viridiplantae; phylum Streptophyta; class Magnoliopsida; order Poales; family Poaceae; genus Chrysopogon; species Chrysopogon serrulatus. Next base: position 6,609 of record JADLZL010002854.1, read on the forward strand.
GTTCTTGGCCTAGGGTTGATCGATGAGGACGTCGATCTCTTAAGGGGGTGAGGATGTAACACCCAGCCCAGGGCTTAATAGGATTAATATAATAGTTATACCAATAAATTGCATCTTCTTTTCTAGAAGCTCATCTCGAAAGAACTCTATGGTTAAGTGGTTAAGTGTGCTTGGTCTGGAGCAATTTCAGGATGGGTGACCGACCGGGAATTCGTTTCCAGGTGCGCATGAGTGAGGACAAAGTGCGTAGAAAAGATTGGTGTTGGTCTGTGAGAGTAATATTGATTCTATTAAAGCTATCGGATGTAAGTGGGCCCGACCTCGAGGTGGCGGGACGTTACACTACGGTTGCTGTTGGTATAAATTAACTGCACTCCATTAAATAAGATTTTAAGTAGGATTATCCGCAAGCGCACAGATATTATACCAGTGTCATTTTTTACCCAGAGGTTTTAAATATCGTATCCACATGGAACAGCTGTGATGATAACAAGGTCTATAGATTTAATCCTACAATTAGGCTAGATAATATCAAGAAAGAGGAAATAGCTAGTGCACTCTAGTTCTGACAACCGGTAAGCTTTGTATAATACCTTTCTAACTGGGCAAGTAACCCAAATAGGAGAAGAAATAATCTCCTACCAAGCACCTATAAGCCTATCAGTTGTGAACTTAAGAACAAATAAGAAAAAGTTGCTTACTTGAATCGGAATGGCGAATACAAAAGTACCTCAGAACGCAGCTCCAGGCGAGGGAACTGAATCCAAAAGAATACAGCCACGAAGAAGCACCGACAGGCCAGAACTCCTCCAGAATCTCTACTCTTCTACTCAATATCTCTAATCTCTAAACAAGACTAGATCTAGAAGAACTAGTCTCTCCTAATTGCTACATCTAGATGAACTAGAACTAGAAGAACCAGAACTAGATCAACTAGAGGGACCCTAACCCTAATTATGTAGAGAATATGAAGCACCGGGGTGTAGAATGCCTCTAGGAGGGAGACTTGGACGTTATTATATAGACTGAGGTGGAGTTGGGGGCAAGGAACCGCCACGTCATCGATCCGCGTCTTCGTCTTGTGTGCACCGTCGGATCAAACCGACCTTAGTTCGACGTAGGGATGCGTTGCTTGGCTTCCAAGGATGCGTGGGAGGAAGACTCCAGAAGACGGCGGCCAAAGGTTGACCTAGGGGGCCGACCGGCCCCAGGGTGGGGCCGGCCGGCCCCACCTGGGCTCCTCTGTGGGCCCCGCTGCTTCGGGTGTCTTCTGGACCTTCCTAAGTCCAATGATGATGTTTGCCGACGCGGATAAGTTTTCGTGATAATTATGCACTCTAATCCCTCTTTTATGCTTTTCTGAAATAATCCCTAGAAAATATAGAATATGCAAAACTCGTGAAAATTATCAGTTAAAACCCTAGACTAGTGTGTATTCATGTATCCTTTCATGTCTAAAGTTCTAATCGTTATCCATCGTCAACAACTCCCCCCAAGCTTACCTTTTGCCAGTCCCTTGGCAAACAACCTAGATCTAGTTATTAATCAACTTGGATCAGGAGTTGCTGCAATACTTTTATTTCTTTCAAGCACACTTGCTTTTAAACATAAATTTTCCTCTGGTTTAGACAAACTGCTCTAACTTTTAAACTTACCCATTTTACCTTTAATTATGGAGCTTTATAGCTTTTGCATAAGTCTTGAGCAATCCAAAGATAGAACAATCAAGTCAAGCACTACGTCTCAAATTCTTCACAGTACCAATATTCTAGAGTTTTGTAAGTTTTTGAAATAAAAGTCAGAGCTTAATTGTATGACACCCTCAAGTCTCTTATTATATATGGTATTTATGGATCTCACTGAGGCATTAATAATGTTATGCCTTCCTACAACTAAGGATATATATAGTGGAGCTCGTAGGAGTGGCAGTAACAAGGATGAACATACTTGCAATTCATATATTATAAAGTCAAATAATGGATCCACAGAGAATCAAGGTATACAATTAAATCATGCATGTGTATGAAATATGGTGGATAGGTGTATATATGGTATTTAGTGGCTAATCCTAATTCTAATTTTACTCTTTTAAAAATAATTTCCTCCTTAGAACTTTTCACAGGAAAATATGGGCTATCTTTATTCTCTCTTTCTTTCTCTCTTCTCTTTTTTTTAATCTGGGAGGCGGGCATCTATGTACCTATTGTTTTAATGTTGGGACATTTGTCCATCTTTTACTCCCCTTTTTCTTCTTCTTTTTTTTAATACTTTTGCATAGCCACATGCATCCTTTAAATATAAATAATCGGAGAGATAATGATAAGAACTCGAGCAATTAAATGGGGGCTGTCCTATAGGGTATAGTTTTTTGGGCGTTTACTCCTACTATAGGAGAAAAACATTTTAAGGTGGATCGGATGAAAGTAGAAATAATTGCGCTTATATCTCGAGTAGGAGTAATGCATATGTGAGTGGAGTGCGTGAGTGATCTTGATTTTAAAAAGTATGACAAAGCTCTCATAAGGTATACAACAAAGGTTGACTAAACTAAATGTAAAACAAATAGCATGAATGTGCAAAATTTTTCTTAACTCTAAATGTATCATATATGGTTTTGGTAGGAATTTAAACTTTGTCATACAAGAGCTCATCATGTAAGATTTTAGATTTTCAAAATAAATCTCTAGAACTTAGTAATGCTAGGAATAAGATAAATAGCAGCTTAAACCTTCATGTATCATATTAATCAATTACCTAAACTCAACTCAAGCATATGCCTCCACAAATTTTAAGTTCAGAGTAAATTCTTATATCAAATTAGTCGTGTCCAAAACTCAGGAGAATTCATGGTTGAAATTTAGGCATTTGAAAGGAATTACGGTAGAGCAACTATTCATCATTTCTAAGATAAAATTTTAATGTTCTCTAGTTTTTATTTTACTCTTAACTAGACTGACTGTGGACACACTCTATGATCACACCTTAATATATAGATAAGTATTTTATTTGGTTTTAATTTATAATTTATCTTTTTATTTCTATTGTACTCGAAAGACTCTAAAGACATAGACCTTCATGTGCCCATATATTTTTGGTATTTTTATATTTTTCTATGATACTATTATGAACCTTCATGTGCTCACATATTTTTGGTATTTTATGACTATATAAAATAGACTCGATAATCGCCTAGGTATAGTTACCCGATAACTAGGGGATGCTCCTTTCCCAAGCTAGATGTTTGCAATACTTGATGTTGATGATCTTTAGAGTGAGCTAACCAAAGCGGTGGTTCTGGGTGGGTGCCACCGATAGACTCTCTTCTTGTCATAATGTTGTTCTGTATAATTATACTCCAACAAAAAAACCAAAACTCGAGGCTCGAATTTAATAAGAGGTTAACGATCAGCCAAAATAATTAATTATCCTTATGAGTTGATTTTAAATTAACAAGTTTTAGCAAATTCTTTTTTTTAGGATTTTCTAGTTTAATTATGTAGAAATTAAATATGTGTGCATGATATATATTGTTGTATTTTTATGCCTCCACAGAGAATATTTATTCTTATGGGGCTAGATTTTTTTTTATAATGCAAGAAAGTAAATACATAAGCTATTATTATTATTATTATTATTATTATTATTATTATTATTATTATTATTATTATTATTATTATTTATGCCACCACAGTAAATATTCCTACTGAGGGTTACCATAAGTTTATTCACGTGGAGCTTTCAATATTTTATGATGTAGTAAATAAAGCAATAAAGATTTTTATTTTTTTAATATTTATAAAGATAAATATATTAAAATGAAATTATTAATGTAGACAGGAATACTAATTAATTAGATAACTACCATATTACCTTATGGCAAGGATATAAAATTTAAAGTTTACCGATAGGGCTTCTTCTTCCACTCTTGTGTATCTCTCTATCTTGAGAGATGGAGGTCTTGATAGTTGCATATCTCTAGTGATGATGGTGTCACTTTTATTCTTTGATTTGGCCAGCAGGTTGAAGTAGAGCTTTAATAGTAGTGACAACATCTTGTTTTCGTGTGCATGTTCACAGGACTTTCACTTGTAGAATTTAATAAACTTTGCTTGATGTGTTATCCTGTTTGCAAAACTATGGTAGAGATCAAGTGCATAGGCTCTGCTGGTGGAAAAACACCAACAGAACCAAATCTATTTCTTTATTATTTTTTATTCTTAGGCACATTGAACAAGATAAAGTTGGTGTTATATGATTTGTTTATTTATGCATGAGTGGTAAGATCAAAAGATTAAGCATTTAATATTACATTTAAGTTCACATGATGAGAAAAAAAATGAAATTGCTTAACCAATGGAAGGATTGTTATATATATATAAATTTTCAAATAAGTATGACTATCATCTTTCCAAGATTGAATGTAATGTTTTAGCTGGTTTGGTTAAGACTAAGACTAAGAGAACGGTGTCATGAACAATCTTAAAAGACAAAACATGTTGAGTTAATCGGGTTAATCAATTTAAGTTGTAACTCTAACATGTTTGTGTTTTAATTTATGTGTGCACCAAGATCAAGAGAAGAGAAGTGACTACTTACTTTAAAATATATATTACCTTCATTATTAGAGCGTGATGGCACTAAGTGATGAATGGTAAATGACTGGTGGTCCTTTCTCTTGTATCTTGAATTATTCATGGACATCTTGTCTCCTCTGTTGCCCTCATTCTTTTGCCATCTTTTGCTACTTTGATATTTCGACTCTTTCCACTCTAGTCATTATTATGCCTGCAATAAATTAGTGGACAACACATACCCGAAGGAGTATACAACTTTTGAACACAGGTTGTTTGTCCAGTATTTTATTTTGTTCTATCTATGCTAATGAAAAGATAGTATTGATATTATTTTAGCATAGATCCTGTTTTATATAGACATGGCTTGAGGGAAAGTAACTTGTAGTAGAAGATAAAGTGAATGAATCATTAATGCTCACAGTTCTTTCATTCATGATGAATGAGCTGTGTCTTCTTCTACAAAGTTATTAAAATTCAGCATGTGCCATGTCTCATCTCTAATTTGAATTCATCCCATGACTTACCCAAATTGATTTCAAAAATTTTCTATCGGGGTTAGTCTACAAAATATCCAATGTCTACTACAGTATATTATAAGTTCAAAAATCAACCTAGACACCACGTCTAATTTGATTTAGGAAGGCATTCTAATCTAAGCACCACGCTTAATTCAAAAAACCTTTAAAAGTTAAATCAACACACCTCTCGAGTTCAAAAATTAAACTAAACACCTTGTCTAATTATGACTCAAGAAAATAGTTTTAAACTAAGCACCATGCCTAATTCAAAAGGCGTATAAAATTTCTCTAAACCTTAAGCATACTATAGCAAACAAAGGTAACATGAAAGTTTATAGAGTGTTATTCGAACAGAGATGAAAGAGCATGATTAACACATTGAATAAAGGTAGAGATAACCAATATTAGCAACGTAGGATTTTCTAAATAAGGCCATTCCCCAAGCTTAAATTTTGTAAAGCAAAGTTAAGTTTAGATAGATATAATATTACATAATGATTGGTGGGACATATCTGGTGTTGTTACCCTTCATTGTTTCCCTTCAAGCCTAGAATGGTTAGTGACAAAAATACCAAAGGAATATTTTAACAATTATATTTTTATGCTAAAGGTGTAAGCTCAATTCATTTTTTAAGAGTAGTTTATTTTAGGACACAAAGTTTTTCTTGAAAAACCTTCTCGATTATCGAGTTAGTGAAGGGGTTTCCTTTAGAACATTAGCCTTTATGTACCTATATCAAGATTACAATGAGATCTATAATATTTATGATAAACATATGCATCTACAACCACCCTTTCAATGATTTTATGAACAGGTCTAAAGAGGAGGTTGAAGATATCGTGTGTGGTAATATTAGAGAGACCAAAACATTCAGAAGATTTCTTACATGAGCATGGATTCGATGAAGTGTTAATGAGATAATTCCCATGCTCATCGATGTGATCTCCCTTCAAGAGTGTTTCTTTATGGTTGTCTATAGACAACAAGTCTGTCTCTATTATTTTATGCCTATAACATTTATTAGATGTTTTATTTTCTAGAACTTCCCATGGTTTGATGTCTCTAAGGTTGGTCTCTTCTAAAGCTTTCTCTAAACTTGGGTGAGTTCTGTTTATTAAAGAAATTGATTTAAGGTCACTATTTGAACCAAGGTTAGATGCTAGTGCTAAAGCTTCGTCCTCTTTCATCCATTCTTTTACAATAGCATATGTATTTCTAGTATGTTCTACGCATTCCTGCCATTATCGTTGCTCTTCTTAGGCATTTCTATAATCTTCATGACTCTTATTCTTGAGATGTCTTGATAGATTTCTAGGGTCATTATGAAGTTTAGTAGAAAGAGCATAAAAAGATTCATTGGGGTCAAGGATGGGTTTAGAGATGGGTTTAGAGACATTTACTGTGGACATAGAAGAGGAGAAGATAGAATTTATTCTTAAGTGGTTTGGCTCTCCTTCTATTTCATCACTTGACATGCCATCCTTGAAATCTTCCCAGTGTTTTTTAGGAGGGAAAGGAAGTTGACAACACTTTTCCTAAGATGCTCTTCTAAGAAGATCTAGTGTGTATTGATTTATAAGCATCTTAGCTAATTGGAAGTCTAAATCATCGAAGTAGAATTTCAAAGGTTTAGGATTGATAGCTAAATCTTGGAAATGGAATGATTATGTTTTAGCTACTAAGACTTCCGTGTCTAGTTCGGATGATAAATTATCCCGAATCATATTAATTAGTCATGGGCGCAGCTCATAGCCTGGTGTTATGATAGGTTCTATAGATTTTGGTGGCCCAAAGCTTTTGCGCATGCCATAAAGATAGATAGGATCAGAATTAAAAGCATCCATAAAGATGAACACAAAAATAATGAAAAGAATGGGATAAAACAGGAAAAGATAAAAGTATAATACAAGATTAAGCTAGACTAAGTCAAAATCAGCAAACCGTTCCCCGACAACGGTGCCAAAAATGCTTGTTGGTATAAATTGACTGTATTCTATTAAATAAGATTTTATGTAGAATTATCCGCAAGCGCACAGATATCATACTAGTGTCATATTTTACCTGGAGGTTCTAAGTATCATATCCACAGGGAACAGCTGTGATGATGACAAGGTCTATAGATTTAATCCTACAATTAGACTAGATAATATCAAGAAAGAGGAAATAGTTAGTGCACTCTAGTTCTGACAACCGGTAAGCTTTGTATAATACCGTTCTAACTGGACAAGTAACCCGAATAGGAGAAGAAACAGAGTAATCTCCTACCAAGCACCTATAAGCCTATCAGTCCTATCAATGGGAAGTGGACTACAGAGGATTCAACGCAGCTATAAAGTCATCAGCGTGAGCTACCACTATCCGGCTAATCAGAGGACATCCACAAGTAAACCTAGCCTAGACACCACGTCTACACTACAAAATACTACTTCAACCAAGTAATGACCAAGATCAAAGCACTCAATATGAGCTGTGAACTTAAGAACAAATAAGAACAAGTTGCTTACTTGAATCGGAATGGCGAATACAAAAGTACTTCAGAACGCAGCTCCGGGCGAGGGAACTGAATCCAGAAGAATACAACCACGAAGAAGCACCGATAGGCCGGAACTCCTCCAGAATCTCTACTCTTCTACTCAATCTCTCTAATCTCTAAACAAGACTAGATCTATAAGAACTAGTCTCTCCTAATTGCTACATCTAGATGAACTAGAACTAGAAGAACCAGAACTAGATCAACTAGAGGGACCCTAACCCTAATTATGTAGAGAATATGAAGCACCGGGGTGTAGAATGCCTCTAGGAGGGAGCCTTGGGTGTTATTATATAGGCCGAGGTGGAGTTGGAGGCAAGGAACCGCCACATCATCGATCCGCGTCTTCGTCTTGTGTCCACCGTCGGATCAAACCGACCTTAGATCGACGTAGGGATGCGTTGCTTGGCTTCCAAGGATGCGTGGGAGAAAGACTCCAGAAGACGGCGGCCAAAGGTTGACCTAGGGCGCCGACCGACCCCAGGGTGGGGCCGGCTGGCCCCACCTGGGCTCCTCTGTGGGCCCCGCTGCTTCGGGTGTCTTCTGGATCCTTCCTGAGTCTAATGATGATGTTTGCCGATGCAAATAAGTTTTCATGATAATTATGCACTCTAATCCCTCTTTTATGCTTTTCTGAAATAATCCCCGAAAAATATAGAATATACAAAACTCGTAGAAATTGTCAGTTAAAATCCTAGACTAGTGTGTTTTAATAAATATTGACGTTATCCACCGTCAACAGTTGCTTTCTGCCTTGCCTCCTTGCGTCTGTATCCGCTGCCTCCCCACGCATCAGCAAAGCATCGTGACTTTCACAATGAGAGAAATAGTAAGAGCCGGTCGAATAATAGAGTAAAGTGTCTATTAACCAAGTTGTAGAGCCAGGCTATACATAGTGGTATCTTATTTGTATATAAGAAACTTTTTTATTGTTAGTTTTATTAATGTCTCATCTTCTTTTTCCTAATAATCTCACATTCAGTCAATCATATGCATGAGAGCTAAATATGGACGGAGCTAGAGTAAATTTGAGGGAGATGCGCTTGCTCGTTGGTGCAGAAATTTGTGATCTATGACTGCAAATGTGATGAAAAGTTAACATTTCTGACTGTTTTCTATTTTTTTTGCATGCGTGTGGCCACACTCATAATTGTGCATATAGCTCTGCTCCTGAAGCCAAGCTCTCTATCTCTACTCTCTTCTCTTTTTTTCTCGAAAACGCAAAAGACTTGCGTTTCTTTTTCATTAAGTAGAAGAATGCAGAATGCAATGCAATACAACGGGGCCGGGGCGGAAACGAGATTTGAAACACGCTCTGCCACCACCGGCCAAATGAACACGAAAGAGAAAAGAAAGAAGGCCCCCTCCCAACAAACAACTTGCGGAGCGGAGCTCACGCGAAGACACTACCCCAAAGAATCGAGCACGCCGGCGGGCGAACACAAGGAGCACCGGGCGGGAGACGAGATGGGGGGTCCATGGCGGCCTCATCAGAGCCTTCAAGAAGAGAATGACGCCCCACAGCGCCAACTCGAGAGGTGCCCCCCGGAACCTTCGTTCTCGAGCCCACCGGGCCGCCGCAGACGGGCGGAGGGCCGACGACGCCTTCAGAAGGAAATGACGGGAACGCCATCGCCGCCGCCTCCCGGCGATCCCGAGGAGAAATGGTTTTCACCATCGCCGTTGTCTGAGCGGTCAGCCGCCCCAAGAGAAGCCGCGGTAGTCGGTCTGGGTAGTTGGGGCAGCGCGCCGCGGGGCGGCCCGGTCATCCACCCACCACCCGGTGGGGAGTACGGGCCCCGTAGATGGAGTTGGGCAAGGCTGCCCGCCTGCAAATAGCCTGTCCGCGAACCAAAGAAGGAGTGGAGGAGGGCGTGCGGCCCCGCCCACCGACGCCGACCGCCCGACGAACCGGAGTTTGGAGCGGTTCTCCCTGCCGCACAACCCCGGCCGAGCCCACTCGAGGCCGGGTGCCGCGGGCGAAAGGTGCGTCGGGGCTGCCGTTGTCACAAGGGTCGCCTTGGCGCGGCCGAGGCCTAGACAAGCCGCGCCGTGGTGCGCGGGGGGAGTCGCCGGATGGCCGCCGCCGCCCGCCAAGGGCCCTGTGCTCAACCCCGCCACCCGCACAGCGTAGGCGTATCGCGACATCGCCGGCGAGCCCCGCCACCGCCCGGCAGAGAGGGAGACGGGCGGTCCGCGTGAGGCCGCCCCGCCGCCAAGGACCGCCCCCTGCGCCGGAGTTGTGATTGGGGGTATCCCCGCCGCAACGACCCTAGCCGAGGCCCCGCCTCGAGGCCGGGGTGCGGCGGGCGAGGGGCTAGGCGAGGCAGATGGCACCGGAGACGGCTCGGGCACCCACCGCCCCCACCCTCCCGGTGGGGCGGGGGGGACCGCCGGGGTCGAGGCGCCGGCGCTGGCCGGCGGGCATCACCGGAAGGATGGAGGAGGCGAGGAGGAAGCGAATGAAGGGATGGGGGGGGGACCGTCCCGCCAGCGGCATCAACGGCCCGGCCACCTCGACCCCGCCTAAGATGAGCGTCGGGACCAAGGGGAGGTGGCCGGGGCGCGCCGCGCCAGCGCCAGGCCGGGTCGCCTCCCCCCACCGGCCGGCCTCGGCGCCCGCAAGGAAGGGAGGGGGCCGCCGTCTCGGACGCCCGGCCACGCCCCTCGGCCGCCGGGCCCGGCGGCGCCATGGATGGGGAAGGGAGGGGGGCCACCGCTTGCCGCCCCCCGGGGCAAGGGCCGGCGCCCTGCGCGCCCAAGCGCTGCGTCGCGCCACGGGCGCAGCCGGCCGGCCGCCGCCCGGTGGTGGGGCGGGGGCACCCACGGGGGGAACGGACCGCCCAGCACGCGGGGTGGCCCGGCGCCGCCGGCCAAGGCCGCCGCAAACCCTAGGGCCCCGCCTAGGTCGCCACCAACCGGCCCGGGCCACCAGGCCGCAGGGGAGGGCGGATCCGACGAAGGCCGACCGGATCCGGCGAGGCCAGGCCGGATCGGCCCCCGGCCGCACCCGCCGCCGGTTCCGCCAAGAGGAAGGAGAGGGGGGGGGGGGGAAGGAAGGGGAGGGAGCGGGGGAAGGCGCCCGCGAGGCCGCTTTAGCCCGCAGGAGCGGGCCGCCGCCACCGCTAGCCTGGAGGTGCGGCGGCGGCGCGAGGGCGGCGCGGGCGGGGGTGGCGGGCGTCATCGCCCCGAGTCGCCCCCCACACGGAGACGACGTGAGGGGTCCTATTGGCCTCCCTTCCTACTCTCTTCTCTTATTTATATTAGTATTTATTTGGCTATAAATCAATTATTGTACTCTAGAAGCATTCAGTATCCAGTTCTTGGCTGCTAGACGTCTTCACTTTCGGCCAGGTGGTGTGCGTGCACACATCGCACGGGTGGCCGAGCCTCGCCCTCGCGTCGCGTGGACCGAAGGGCAGCAGCATATATGCGTTGCGTTGCGTCGCGTCGTTCCCCCTAATAATGGCCGCCCGTTTTTGTTGTTTATCGCGCGCCACCGCCCGGGTGATCCATCTCCTCCATCGGACTCTCCACTCCCACCATCCCACGAATACAGCCGCCTCCGGCCCTTTCTGCGTTCCTCCTCCTCCTCTTTTCTCCACCAGCGTTGCCAGCGGTGACCCTTGTAGGAGGCGCGAGAGGTCGATCGAACGGTAGGCATGGCGGCGGTCAGGGTGGACAAGGCCACCAACGAGCTGCTGCTGGGGCCCGACTGGACCCTCAACATCGATATCTGCGACGCCGTCAACTCCGATCACGGGTACGTCTCACTTTATCTGCGTCGTCTTTATCTTCTGGGAGGTCACTCTGTTTTGAATTCTTGGTTCCTGTGCCACCGCAATAATGGCGAACGGTTCCTCTTCTTGGCACCCTGCGAGCCGAAGGATATGTTTGGAATCCCTTGATCAGTAATAGGAAAACTATATGACTTGCTCTGCCCTGTTCTATCATCGAATGAACTCCATGATTGAACAAACATAGATTTTTTCGAGATTCGACTCCGATCTTCTCTCTCAGCAACGTCTAAAGTAATAATGCCATAATATATGTGCCATTTTTCTCTGAATCGCCTTTACACTAGAGGATAAAACCGAACCTTTTTATGTGAACAAAGTATACAATCAAGTGCTGGGAGGATGAGATTTCCCAGTCTTCATCGTGCCCTGAAATTTAGTATTTCCTTTCATGATTACTCAAATATCCAATCAAATAAGAGACGGCTGCCCTTTTTTCAGTCGAGTATCTACGATGCTGCCAGAAATTTAGGAATCAGCTCTCATGACTACGCACTTTCCTCTGTTTTTATAATATTCCATATATGGGGCATCTGGTTAGTATTTTGCTGTACTGCAGCCTAAGAAAATCTTGTTCAGAGTAGTGTGCTCCAGTAGAGTGTACCATGATTGGTGCCGCATAGCATTCTTTTCCTTAGTTAGCATAATGCTACTGTAAAAGTCTGAACTGCACCATGATCCTGTTCATTCCCCTCTTCGTCTCATCCTAAATTATCATCACTACTTTTCGCAGAAAGGCACTATATATGTTTTTAATGAAAAGGACACAGGCTGTGATGCTGTGTTGAATATCATAATTCATACACTGGCTTCTAAGTTTATACAAATTAACAAAATTAAGCAATTTGACTAAATAGTTTGTTCTGAAGTATATAGTTAACGCCTTTTAGCGGGAACAACTGAACAAGATATCGAACGCATCAAACAAAGAGTATGTCACCTTAACATTTTTCTTTTCTGCACATAAGGAAGATCTTGGAGGAGGCACACTTGTGGAGCTTAGCTGGAGCGTGGGGATTGAGAGCAGTTCTCCCTTGACACGTGTGTGTTATGTCGTTAGTCCTCTTCCTATGACGCATGTGTCCATGTAATGCTATAACGCTGGTTGTGTGTGCAGGTGTTTCTTTTCTGCGCACACTCTTGGTTTGTATCTACCTTAAGACAATGACATGTAGCTCTCCTACGTGTTCGAGAAAAAAAATTCTTTTGAAGAATTACTTAAAATCCAAACAGCACTGAAGGGGGTTGTGGGTATGTGCACCCACAAACCCACCATCTGAGCTAGCCATATTCTGAAAAAACAAAATTTCTTTGAAATCTGGGGATCTGTAAGGGATAGGCCATGACAAAGTTGTGCATTTAGTTTCTTCTTATATGTTTTGTACCATAGAAAATGACTAATAAACAGTATGCTAATTTCAGGCAAGCAAAAGAGGTGATTAAAGCCTTGAAAAAACGTATTCAGCACAAGAATGCAAATGTTCAGTTTCTTGCTTTGACGGTATGCTTCTAAGCTTAAAGAACTATTTAATCTTTTGTGCTTGTTTTAATATGAGTGAATCCTCTGAGATTTCTTTACAGCTACTAGAGACTCTAATAAAGAACTGTGGGGATCATGTACATTTTCAAATTGTAGAGCGCAATATACTGGAGGAAATGATGAAGATTGTAAAGAAAAAGGTCACTTTTCTGAATTTCCTTATTGCCATTTTAGGCTTTTAGTTACGTACTATATACTTTGTGGTTTGTTGGCTTGTGACTCTGAAGAACTCTCTCCCTGGTTTTAGCCCTTCAGTTGTAAGCTCTTAATTCTTATTGCGGACATAAGGGTATTATTTACAGTTGTGTTTTTCCTTTTGAAAAACATGCACCAATTTGATCGGTAAGTGGCAAATTTTGAGAAATATTCTTCTGTTTGGACATGTATCATGAAGTTGTAAATTAAGCAATTTGACTCATTTGTGGCATCGAGCTGTACAAATAGCCTTCTGTTTCGGAGAATATGTGGCTGAGTGGCTCATTTCGAGGTCTATGTTGATATTAAGCTCAATGTAGGACTGCCATAAACAAGTAATATGATGTTTAGAAAAATGTATGCCTTATTTCATAATAGTGGAAATGACTATTGCAATATGTACACATGTTGGGACAGCATTGAAAAGATGGTGAACCAGTGAATATTTGGGGTTTGATATTTTATTTTATAAAAGCCACAAAAATATTGAAATTCCAGTTTTTGAGGACATAATTTTTGACTTTACAATAACCATATGTAGCATAAATATGAGATCCTTCACAATCTCATTATGTTTGAATGCTGTCACAGGCAGATATGCAAGTGAGGGATAAGATCCTGATGCTCCTGGACTCTTGGCAAGAAGCATTTGGAGGTCCTGGTGGAAAGCACCCTCATTATTACTGGGCATATGCTGAGTTGAAGGTGCGTTTCATATTTGTTGCAGTTTTTTTTTCTCAAACAAAATAGGAGAGCTGCATGTCATTTCATTAGGAAGAAGAAATACTACACAAAGGAGTTGGGGCGGGGTGATTAGTCCCTTCAAGAAAAACCCATACACAATGGGAGTGAAGAAAACACACCACCTTGACCCCACTATTTTGTCTTGTATTCTAATAAAAAACTTCGAAGATTGACGATTTAGCAAGAACCATACTGCAAAAAGTTGCATGTGTGGTTTAGGTTAGAAATTTAGACAATTTAACATTGGGAACACTGGAGAAACATTTAAAGAATGTCTCTTCTGAAAATTTTGAACTCATGTGTTTATTTTTCTCTCTAAAGTATTCATTTAATCAGGTAATACTTCTGGATGGTAGCTTATTTTTCGTGAGAATGGATATTTTACTTGCAGCGATCTGGTGTTGAATTTCCAAAGCGGTCACCTGACGCTGCACCAATATTTACTCCTCCGGTCACACGACCAGAATCTTTGCCAACATATCTTCAAGTAGGGTATGGAATGCCAGTTGATTCTCTCTCAAGGCTTGATGAGGCAATGTCATCAAACGAACCTTCTCTGAGGTGATCTTACTTTAAAGAAGCATTATTTTGAATAGAAAATTTGGTTCTTTTTGTGTTCTGTGCTACATCACTTGCTTTTGCCTATTTAGCATCTCAGACTTGGAACGAATGCTGGGGGCTGTGGAACTATTAAATGAGATGTTGAGAGCTGTCGATCCAAATGATAAAGATGTAAGAATATATATGTTTGATTATATTCTGGTATATGTAACATATTTACTGTGCTCAAGAGTTCATGTATTTAAGTTTAGATTGAGTGTTAATTTGATTGCTGTTTTATCCTTGAGTTCCCTAGCTTGCGTTCTTTAAGGACAAGGAGCCTACATTTGAGTTGGCAGATGATGATTTTGTTAGTGCACAGTATGTTTCATGCTACTTTGCTACTTGTGTGTATCTATAGCTACTTAAACTAGTCTGCATGGCCTATTGCTCATTGGGTCCATCCCTCTCTATACATCTAGGAGTGTGAGCTAGCTCCACATCTAGGAGGATGAGCTAGCTCTGTTGGTCGAGGGTGTGGATGTATGCCCAGACCAACCAGAGTCAAGTCCTCGTCGAGGCAAATTTGGTTGTCTATTTTCTTCTTAATATTCTGCTAGGTTGGTCTAGTTTTTTTTTCCTGTGTACATCTAAACTTTATATGAGACAATGTGCATATTTAAAGTAGCATTTCTGACAGTTTTGTACACTTAGGCTGCCGATGATGAAATTATTACGGAACTTGTGACCCAATGCCGGTCATACCAGAAAAAAATAATGAGTTCAGTAAGCTTAGTAAGGTATGTATATGTGAATCTTTTGTTCTATGATATTTCAGTAAACGAAGCATATCACTGATCAGTTATCGCCTGCTATTGCTATTAAGCTATTGGGGTATGGAAGTTCTGAGGTTTAGATCTAAAAGTTACATTTGAAGATAATGAGATTGCTCTATAAATTTTGGAGGCTAGAGATTAATATGCAACTTGAAGCTACAACGGAGATGAATGTAAATTTTCGTGTATTAGAATTGCATATGTCATTCTTACTGGTTTATAAAAGGTTTTCTTGAATACTAAAGAGTGCTGCATATGAAATCATTAAAGAAGATATAAGCATTCTTCACTGGAAAATAAACCGAATCATTCATATTAATTTACTAGGCTGGAGACATTCACTATTGTTTAGTGGTTTTGTCAACTGTAAAAAGGAAAGCATCCAGCGACTCTGTCATAGTAAAGAATTGTTGACTGGTATCAAGCACACACTCAGATAGCCAGATAGGGGTAATTTAAAAGGATGGTCGTATTTTTTTCTTGAACTCACAGGAGAACTGCATATCATTATTATATTAAAAAGAAAAAAACTAGGTAGAGAAACCCTTACAAAACACACACTAATATCTCACGCTCTCAAACATCATCCAGATCGCCCATCGTACCCCTTTATATCCCACAAAACACACCAAGACCAGGAGGAAAAAAAACTTTAAGTTCCCTGATGAGACAAGTCAGCTAGACAAGAGGCTACATTGACTCCAAATGTTCCAAGTTCCCAAAAGTACAATGGAATTTAGACCTTGCTGAACCTGTCCGACAATCCCTTTGTTGATTCTAGACCACCAGCCATCGAAGTAAGACTCTCCCGGTCGAGAAGAGAGGTTTTTGAGTTGGGAGCCCCACCCTTTGTAGCAGCCCAAACCAATACTGCCTATAGAAAACTCATGCCACAAAAAGGTGATTAACTGTTTCACCTTCCTGATCAAACAATGGATAGCGGGGAGGATGCTGCAAACCTCAATAAGCCAGCCGGTCAGCCCCAATATTTGATATGGGCAACCAACCACATGAAGTGACATTTACACAAAGCCCAACTCTTCCAAATAGGTTCCCAAGGACCAAAAGAAACTGATCCTTGGAAGAAACCATCATATATAGACCTTGCTGAATATTCCCCAGATTGTGCAAAATGCCAAATCTTACTATCATCCACTTCGGGCTGCAAAATCATTCAAGGAACTCAGCAAGGTTACCAACATTCTAGGGCCCCCGTAAGTTATTGAACCATGTCAGATCAGTGAGAGCCTCCAAAACTTTCTGGCTGTTGGCCCTCCACTTGGGTACCACGGAGAAGATACAGGGAGCAATATCAGCTATCATTGTCCATGTTGTATGATCCACTTATCTAATAGGATGGTAGTAGTAAAGGCATTCTATTTTAGTCTATACTGTCAAACTAATTTTCTGTTGTTCCCCTTCTGCGTGACAGGGATGAGGAACTCTTGGGCCAAGCTCTTGATTTAAATGATAAAATACAAATTATGCTTGAGAAACATGATTCGATTGCATCAGGTTCTCCTTTATCTGCTGGAGTAATAGATGTGGTGGGTGAAGTGCCATCAGGAACAGCTCCAAACCAAGGAGAGAATGTTACTCCACAAGCTGCAGTTTGTACAACCATAGTACAAACCAATGTTTTGAATGATGAAGAGGAAGAAAATGAAGATGATGAGTTCTCTATGCTAGCTCGAAGGTTACACTGTCCTGATGCCTATCTTCTCATTTGATGCTTAGGTCTGTTTTCCCTTTATCATCCAGAGCTGACTGTTACTTTTTGACCAGGAACTCGAAATTTCAGTCCACAAACATCCAGAGCACCTCTTCAACCATCCATGATGAAATATCAAGTTCTACAGCTTCTGTTCCCAATACGACATCACCATCCATTGCAAACAATGCATTGTCTCTGCATGATCCTCCAGCCCAAGTGACGTTCTCTCCAGAAGACCAGGTTATGAGTGACCTTCTTGCACTCACCATATCATCAAATCTGTCACCATCCTATACCCCGGTAACACCTGAACCAGGCTTGAATCAAGACAGCTCACCAACAAGTGGGCATCCGCAGGCGTATCATGGAAACCAGGGACATGTATCTGCACCTTATGTCGCTCCATGGGCTCAGCCTGAGTCTCATACCACAGGAAGTCAACAACTGACACCCACTCAAGCACAGTTATCTTACAGCTCATTTGCCTATCCGCCGCCACCCTGGGCTTCACAGGACAACACCGAATCGAACCCTTTTGTAGCATCATCATCGTCGTCTCAGCACCAGTCTACTTCGAGAACCCCTATCATGCCACCGAACTTGAGGCCTCTACATCAGTCACAATCTTTTGGGGTACCACTTCGAACCGCGAGTTTGGACTCACCAATAAATGGGAACCTGAAGCAACCACTCTCTGCGGGGACTCGCAGGCCATCTTATGTTTCTTCCAACAAGTTTTTCGATGACTTGTTTGAGAGAAATTCGGATGGTAGCCTGAAAGTAGGAAGTACAATTGGCGGTGGCACTACCAGCCCACACAAGGCATAGTGATGTCTATGGAAAATAAAGTGTAAAGAACGCAAGGTTGTTAGCTTGTCCTGGCGTTTGATGTTATCAGCTGCCTGCATCTTTCTTGAGGGTTCCTCTCTTCAGCTTAGAATGATTTAGTTGACGCTTCTGGAGATCTCGCCGAGCTTTCCTTAAATAATTTTGCCAAACCAGCTATGTGAAAGCATCAGCCTATGTGTTGGCCAGACATTTTGAATGGCAAAAGGTGATTCTTCCTAAATTGTGTAATGAAACGGGTTTGCTTCGATACAATGCACACTAGATGGAGCCAGCAGGCAACCAACCAGCTACTTACCAACGTTTTGATATTTGTACAGCTTGGCACAGATCAGGTAGTAACCGAAGTTGACGGCGGCCATCGCGGTGAGCAACCAGTACAGGTTTTCAAGCCTGGACGCATTCATGTTGTTTGGCAGCCACGCTGTGGTGCTCCGGACCACGTCGACGAGAGCGGTGCTCAGGTAGAATCCGAGAGCGATGACGACGGCGACCATGCCCGTGGACGTGTTCTTGAGCGACGGCGGGAACTCTTCGTAGTACAGCGTCACGCCCCCGGGGAAGTAGAATGCCTCGCCGACGCCGGCCAACGCAAGCGGCACGACTAGCCACATGGCCGACAGCGGTGAGACCCACGACGGGTGGCCCTCCTCGCCGTGCGCGCGCACGGTCGCCATGCGATGACGCTCGACGGCGGCGGACGCGGCCAGGCTGAGGATGGCGAGGACGTGGCCCGCGCCGATGCGCTGCAGCGGCGTCGGGCTGTGTCCGGTGACGCGCCGCCAGAGCGGGAGGAGCGCGCGGTCGAGGAGGACGAGGGATACGACAATGGAGACGAGGATGACGACGCTCATGGAGCCCGCCGGCACGGTGAAGCGACCCAGGGCGCGGTCCATGGCGAGGGCCTGCAGGACGGTGAAGTTGATCTGCGTGCCGAACGCGACGCTGAGGACGATGGACGCGCTCCAGAGCGGCAGGATGCGGAGCACCGCCTTGAAGTCCTCCACCTGCTGCACCGTGCATATGCGCCACGGCCGCACCACCGAGCCATCCACTGTGGCGACGTCGCCGGCGGTGATCAGTGCAGCGCGGTTCAGGAAGCTGAGATTGGGTGCATGTGGAAACAGAGATGCCACTGTCAGTATAATCAAACCTTGATACATGTTTTGGTCATTTGGTGTGTGGACAACAAACTCCAATCTTACTTTGGATATCGATATAATATAATATCATTTCCAATTTCGTGGCAATCAACAAAGAAACCGAGAGCCTCAGTCTGAAAATGTTCTAAACGGCCACTTCAAGCTTAATTGAAAATACTCTGTTTTTTTGAACGTTTATGCAATCGAATATGATATTTTTGCTATCTCCACACCAGCTGTGCATTTATACACCTACAACATGATTATTTTAACCACTGGGACAACTTTTTTTATATAATCTGTGCTGACAATTCAAAGACAGTGACGTTTTGGTTATAAAAAAAATATATAACTATGGAACATGGTCAGCAATGTTGCTACCATAGCAAAGAGCACAATTTTTTCATATATAAATCTGTACGTTTAGTATATGCAGTATATCTGAATTTAAATACTACAAGTTGGATTTTGATGGGTATCAAATACTATCAATATTAGACACATCCAACGCTGTCATTGTCTGACTTATAATTGGATAAAAAAAATTCGTTCGTCTTTGATCTGATTTCATTCTACAATCAATGAGATCAAAAGGAAATTAAAGGGATGAATGACCATAGGTTTACTCGTATCAATCTATTTTATAATATGATATCATCCTTTGCAAAAAAAAGTTAAAAATTATATCGTCTTCGGATAGTTTTAAGCGTAGCAAGAGCTCTAATAATAGCCCACCTAACAAGTAGCGGGCATGTTCAAGGCATCGTTTTCTTATATACCTGAAGCTGTCGCTTGGAGTTGGAAGACAAGTAGGGTCGCTGACGTTGCCGTCCCTGTCACTGCTGACGTTTCCGTGGTAGAACCTCAACTCCACTGACGTGGCCAAGTTGACTTTCCATTTCCTAGCCGCAGCAACAGCCACCCTGGCGAGCCCCATGAACGGGCTGCCCCGAGCGCCTGGCCGGCGGTAGTACGGCGTGCCGGCGAGCAGCATCACGAGCCCCGCCAAGCTGGCGGCGCCGGAGATGGCGTAGCCGAGCCCCCATGACACGTTGTCCTGCACGTACACGATGACCGTGGAGCCGATCACGGAGGACGCGTAGAAGAAGATGAAGTACCAGTTGAAGAGCACGTCGCGGTCGGCGGCGGCGTCGAACTGGCTGGCGCCCAGCGTTGCCTGGTTGAACCGCGCGCCCCCGCGCTGACGCACAGCATGAACACCGCCGCGTACAGCGCCGCCATCTGCCCGGTCGAGGCTTGTTTGCACGGGCCAGCGACGACCGCCGGCGGCTGGCACGCAGCTGGCCGCAGGACGTCCATGGTCGCCGTGAGAGTGAACATGACCAATGCCTGCGAGCGCGCACAGTTGCTGCGTTGGTTGGTACTTGGTGTACGAGGAGGAAGAAAGTGCGCGTGCACTGACTGACCAGCACAGAGAAGACCATGGCGACAGCGACGACAGGGTAGCAGCCAAAGAAGGCGTCGGCTATGATGGCTCCGCCGACGGGGGCCAGGCTGAGGCATCCGAGCGCGATGCTGGAGATCTGCGCGGCGTCGACGCGCGGCACGTTGTACTTCTTGACGAGGTAGACAACGAAGTTGCTCGTCGCGCCGCCCCTTGCCACGCCAAGCCCGAGCATCGCCACTGCGCCAAATCAGACGCGTTAACATACTTGGAACGGGGAAACTCAAATTATTATCAACACATGATACGAGAGGCGGAGAGACCTGCGATGAAAGGGAAGGTGATCCAGCCCCCCTTCGTGTTCTTGGCATCACTCGGCGGCTGTTGCGCCTCGTGATCGGCGACGTTGACGTTACGGGGAGGCAGAGGTTGTTGTTGAGACCCGTTGGCCTCCATTCTGCTGTGTGTGTGTGCCTGACACTGACTGCTCGGTCGATACCACCAAGCTGCGGGCTTGCAGGGGCTAAATTAGTACTAGTACTCTGTATACTGAGACGAGCACGCCAGCACGGTGCACAAGTCAGACCTACAGTACTGCAAACCTAGGTAGGAGACACAGTAGTGGCCGCAGAAGAGACGCCGGATTTTGGACTCGGCAGCCAGTTGAGCACCAAATCAAAGCATGGCGCATGGGTAGGGCACAGCAGCGACAAGGCGCAGCGCCGCAGCACCACGGGAGACGGGACACAGCAGCAGAGTGCGGCCACCAATCTGGCATGCCGTATATGGCACCATCTACAAGTAGGCACGCTGCAGGTAGTGCTTAGCAGTAAGCAGCACAACAGGAGGCAAATTTCCTATTCCTAGATCCCAACTTTTTTTTTTGGTACAACAGAAGCAGATCCAGAGACAACGAAGAAGAAAAAATGAATAGGATTACACAAGGATGCCTAGCCATAAGTCCAACAGTTTTTAAAATCCTCCTTAGCTCTCACATTAACTCAAGCTAATTCTTGTCTGAAGACGACTCTGCAAGAGTTCACTGAGTGCTGGAGAATTCTGAAGATGACATCATTTCTAGCAGACCAAATTAAATCCCAACTATTTCAATGTTGAGTTTCACAATCCAGTACTCGAACCAATTTCCATGTTTCTTATTTTGTGTAGAAAATCTTTTTTCTCCTGTTCCAATGGTATTTTTTAAAAGCTTCGATAACAATTGAATATACAACCAATGCCTAATTTGTATTTATATTTGTCTTTAGGTTCACATGCTATGCTATTGTTAGTAAAAGATTTGAGAGGACAACGAACTGAATCCTCATTATCACACCACTATGTTGTGGTGTGAGGATTGTTCAAATAAATAATAGGATTCTACACAAGAACTTGAGAAGTTTGGCAAAAGAGAGTTATAATTTTATTTTCATCCTAATTTTTTAGTTTGGAAGCCAAAGGCCAGAAAGCTTTTGAGTAATTTGGAAGTGAGATTGTTCGAGGTTTTGACAATCATGCATCTCGTTCCAAATTGGACACCCTTAATGAATTAGATGGTGACATGTTTCCAAGGTGTGGTGTCTAGTTGGCTTATGTTATGACTGGTGTGCACTACTCCAGAGGCCGGCCCATAAGTGGCTAGGGTGGCGACAACCATTAGGGGCCCAAATTATCCTCTTGAAATAGGATAAATAGAACAGGAAGGGGTGGATCAAGTAGATCAACGATTTGGTTGCTAGGCTTCAACTGAAGCCCACTCGCCGCAGCCGTCCTAAACCTCGCCCTCCTGCCTTCCATCAGCATTCAGCAACTCCCGTGGCATCTCCGATCCTACCAGCTTATGGGGGAGGTAGTTGGGTTGATGTGCTGGAGTATCTGGATTGCCTGTAATGACTGATCTTCAAGCAGATACCATCCATCCTGGACGTGCATCTTGAAAACAGAGCAATGGATGGACGTGCATCTTGAAAACAGAGTTTGCTCAGAGCATAGTAGTAGTTTTCTTCTATAGAGCAATAATGGCTAGAAGTCCTGTTGTAATTTTGCTTATTTTCTTCCTTTTTTTTTTTTTTCTCTTATAAACATTTTTTGTAAGCTGGTTTTCTCTTTTTTAATAATAGGTGCACAGTAGGAGCAAACCTATCCTGTTTGTATGAAAAAATATTGTGCATATTTATAAGTGACTAGTGAACAATCCCATATGAGCATCAATTCACAATTGATGAACCGCGCGTTGTTTTGCAATCTTTTATTACATTACAGACCAAGGATTAGGGAACGAACAAGGCCCAGGCATCTTGAGTTTACTTGCGGATGACGTTCTGGTACTTGTACAACCTGGCACACAACATGTAGTAGCCAAAGTTGAGGGACACCAGGACGGCGAGCAGCCAGTAGAGGTTCACCGCCCTGGACGCGTTCATGTTGTCCGGCAGCCAGGCCGTGGCGCGCCGGACGATGCTGATGAGGGCCGTGCTGAGGTAGAAGCCGAGCGCGACAATCATGGCTACCATGCCTGTGGCCGTGTTCTTGAGGGAAGGGGGAAACTCCTGGTAGTACAACGTCACCTGCCCGGGGAAGTGCAGAGCCTCGCCGAACCCTGACAGAGCAAACGGCAGGAGCAGCCACATGGCCGACAGCGGCGACACCCACGCTGGGTTGCCCTCCTCGCCGTGCGCGTGCACGGTGGCCAATCGCCGGTGCTCGATGACGGCGGACGCGGCCATGCTGACGATGGTGATCACGTGGCCGGCGCCGATGCGCTGCAGCGGCGTGGTGTCGTTCCCTGTGAGGCGCCTCCACAGAGGGAGGAGGACACGGTCAAGGAGGCCGAGGGAGACGACGACGGCGATGAGGCTGCCGACGATCATGGAGCCCGCCGGTATGCTGAAGCGGCCCACGGCGCGGTCCATGACGAGCGCCTGGAGTATGGTGAAGTTGATCTGCACGCCGATGGCCACGCTTAGCACGATGCCGGCGCTCCACACCGGCAGGATGCGGAGCACCGCCTTCAAGTCCTCCACTTGCTGCACCGTGCATACAAGCCACGGCCGGGTCGCCGTCGATCCGTCGTCCGAAGCTATGGTGTCACCGTCGGTGATCAGTGCGGCGCGGTTTAGGAAGCTTCAATGAATAAATTGTGTTAGCGTCTTAGCGATGTCATGGGCCAGCCACTGCCCACTAGTGCATTTTAATTTACGCAATTGGACAAAGGGACTGGAGCAACTTTAATTTCGATGCAAACACTAGCACTCGTTTAATGTGGGACTAGTTGACTAGTACTCACACACACCGTTCCAAATTATAAATTTTTTTTTTTGATACATAAATTTTATTATACACTTGGATATTACACTAGGTCTAAAAACATAATAAAAATAATGTATCTAAAGTCTAAATATTTATCTTTTTCATTAAATTATAGGATACCGTTTTTAAATTTTTAACTATTTTAAGTTAAACTTCTTGAACTACTATTTATGTATATAGAAAATAAACAACCTAGAATTGTTAAAGTGGTCTCATATATCCATGTTTGCCATCTGCTTTTCTTTATTTTTCGAATATACGGTACGGCCGCACACAAGACCACCAATCAGATACGTCGTACGCTCGCATACATCAGACTGTGGAAACACGAACGCTTATGTTTGACTAAAAAGTCCCAGAATTCATTCTCTGAGCAGCCGTCGTTCATATGAATTTTTGCTAAGCGAACACAGTTGTACCAAAAGATAATATTAAAACTCTTGCATATATACTGTACTATCTATATCTCTGGATCCTCCCCCAATCATCTCTGGGTGGTTAGTGCTGCTCCACTTATGTCATAGTCTAGCTGTCCAAACTTAAGCATGACGTGAGGATCTAGTATTTTATTCTTGAAGGAAGCACGTGTGAGGGTGTCTGATTCGTTTTTCATCATTCTTAACCTAACAACAGTGCGCACAATAGCTATATATATTTAAATTGAGTCAATCTCTAGATACTTCTCATAAAGGATTAATCCTTTATTACAATGACATTATTTATTTGGGTCATAAAATTTAATTGGTTAAAGGTGGGCGAAATACAATTAAATCCAACCAAAATAGTTAGATCTTTATCATCGGCACGAGCACTACGCATCAAATTGTATGTCATGTTGCTACTCTTATTAGTATATTTTAAATTAAATTAATAGAGTGAGTCATTTTGATCTGAAAGATTATTAATTTGAAAGCACAGGAGGCAGGACGTGATTACCTCAGCTGCTGATTCCATGCATGATGCTAACTGTTTGGTTATCTGGACTATGCCCTATAATTAATGTCGAGATATGGGTGGCGTTGTAGTTATTAGAATGTGTGTGATTACTCGGCTCCATTTGGAATACAAAAAATAATCTGTTTCTATGAAAATATTTCTAATTTCTATGTGATTATATTAAATTCTCATGTTTTAAAGAAGTCTACGTATCATGTCGTTATATTGTTCTTCAAACTTTTATTAAAAGCTTTCTTTATGGAGAACAATAGAAGCTAAATAAGTTTTTGTGTCGTGGACTTCTCTGCTACCAAGGTATCAAAAGCTAGCTCCCAGTTGTGGGACATGCTATGAAGTTGTCAAAGCGATGGATGGATGGATGGATGCGATGCTTGCAATAATTTTATCACAGGTTTAATCACTGTTTGGTTCTTATAGCATATAATATTGCCTCCATGCATCACGGAATATTAACGCAATCACACCTTTATGTTGTCTAATGCTAGTTGCTATCTGGTTAGCACACAACCTCGCCCACTCCGTACTATGCATGGGGATCAAATCAAGGCCACCATTTTTTCCAATAGAATGAGTACTACTAATACTTCTCTGTGGTCCTTAGAACAGATTCTAATCATGCTACCAATTATCGGCCTCAATCAATTGCGACATGACCCTATCCAATCAATCCCATTTAATTTTACTGCAGTGCAGTGCAGGTTTTCCTCCAATTTTCTCCAAATTCTCCACGTACATCCTCCTCTTAGGTCACCAGCTCTCTTGGCAGAGGCCGGTAGGCACGTTTTCATTTTTAATGAGTCAAATGTATTCAACTTTGACTATATATAATATTAATATTAATGGTATATAATTAGTACCATTAGATAGATTACCGAATTTATTTTCATAATAAATTTATTTAACAAATGATGGTAATGTTTTCTACAAATCTAGACAAATTTTTTAAAAAGATTTAATTAACATGAATACCATAGCATCGAATAAAAAGGGAGGGAGAGTATACATGCCCTAGTGGTTATGGCAAATTGCATAAACAGATGCGAATAAGCTTCTTTAATTATGGCCAACATGGACCAAGGATGCCCTGTATAGTCTCATGCGATGCCATTAAGTTAATGGCTTAGGCTTATATTGGCTTCTAATTCTTTGCAATCCTGTCATTTGTATGTAAGTTTGTCAGTCGAAAATCCACCCGGCCTGGGTCATTTTGCAGAGGTCTCTCTCTCTCTCCCCCACCCACACCACCCACCCCCCAACTTTTTCCACTTTTTATAGTGCGTTCTCTGATTGAACCAGTTCAAAGATTACATTGTGAGCATTGGGGTTGGGGGTGGGTGGGTGTGTGGGGGACCAAGTTCTATCGTGTTCTTGTCTCTACCGTGTTCTTGTCCCGTATGGATTATTGGTAGTTGGAACACACCCACATGGATCACTGCTAGCAGTTTCGCAATCTACTCCATGTGGATGCATGGTTAACATCTCTAAGTCGCTCACGAATTGTTCCAAATAACAATGTAGAATTAAATCACGGTATAAACTAACCTTTGTATATTGTTGAACATCTTAGTTTTTAACCAATTGATCAACGTCGCACATTTTACTCACACAACTGATGGTGTCTAGTGCTGGGAAAACTCCTGTTCTAAAAGAATTGATCGATCGGAAATTGCAACACTTCAAAAATAATTAATTAGAGCGCTAAAGATTGTGCACGTTCCGAAGGGATAAGCGCGTGGTGAACCTTGAAAAGTAATCGAGCAAGTACGTGAAGATTCCTCCTCCTAGCTCTTTGTTTTCTATGCAATTTGTTGCACGTCTTTATTGATTGGTTTCACACATCTTGTCGGAATGCCTATATGTACATGTTACCAGTGGGGCCGAGAGATATCCCTGCTGATCTCTGATTAAATTATTATTGTTATATTTAATAAAAATGATGGTAATAACTGCACCAAAGATCATACTGTTGTCCCAAATTTTAATTAAGTATTATTTGTTGCTAAAGAAATTAGCACCTGGACATGACATCACCCGACTAATATAGCAACTATTAGGAAAACTGGAGTTGCACGTTAAAGGCGCAACCTAACCATACAGAGCAAGACCAATAACAATCGCATTTAATTAAAGATCTATCCAATGTGATCTTATCAAAGGCTTTCTCCATTTTTAATTAATCACGATTTGATGTGACTGTGGCGCTGTTCTCATCAGCGAAGCTAAATCGATAGTGTTCGTGATGTCACGCATGGCCAGTGTTATTTACTCGTAACTTTTTAATAATCATTGAAAAGATACTACGGTAATATTCTTGTTCAGTTGTTCTAAAATGTTTTTGACTTCATGTTTAGCTTCGCCCTGATAATTAATGTGCTATATATAACCTGGACTTCCTTTTTTATAGATACTAGTATTCTTGTTCTGTACTAGAATATAACTGATGTTTGGAAGCACCGGGAGCAAGAACATGGTCATTTTACCTTTTTTTAGACAATGGAAAAATCTGGCTTCATCTTCTTTCAATGAAGAAGCATCAATGCCTGACAAATCCAAGATACATAAATGGTGTTTTATTGGTTACCAATAAAATACGGACACTGACTGATATTTGTTTTGTTTGTTTTTGCGTCATGGAGATATCAGCTAGAATATATAGCAAATATGATCATGAATATGATACTAGCAAATCACTTTCACATTTATTTCTTGTCCTCACTGAGATCACATCGTGTCAAAACCGTGTGCTAACACCGTTTGACATTAGGGGGAGGGACCCTAACTTGTGTCAATGAAAAATGAATTTTGGATATACCTGTGAAAACTTAATTGACCTAAATCCATCTCTTATTTTTGCTTCTACATTTAAAATACCTTTCTATGTCATTAAGAAACATAATATAAAGTAGATATATGAAAACTTACTAGATATGAAAAGAGTTGGGATTACTATCAATCCCCTATATTTAGATGGAGATGTGAATTTGTGGCAGGCAACGTTCGCGTCGACGACAGCGAACCGCCTAGGGTGACTTTATCAATTTCAAAGATTTGCTAGCCTAGTGTTCTAGTATTCCAATATGTTCGTATAGGCAGGTACTTATATATGCATTTATATGAGTGATAAGTGTCTGTATTGTGTTATATAATTCAAAAAAAAAAGAAGAGGCCAGTGTAGACATAATTTTACCAGCGCTATAATTTATTTCACTAGGGGTCCATTAAAGAGCAAGTGTCACTATAAATTAAAATGTAGGCCTATAACTATGAATAAATCAGAGTCAATTTTTATGCAATCATCAGGCATTTGGCAAACCATATGGTACCCGTCAAAGAGCCAGATTCCGGATAGTGCACAGCATGCTCCGGCGTTGGTGGCGCGTGGCGATGGTGGTGCAGGTGCCGGTTACAGGTGGTGTGGGCTGCCATGTTCTTGTTCGTGCTTGTGTTGTACATGCCACTTTACTTGATTTTGTCCACGGCTATCGATTCTTCCTTTTTTGCTTGCATAACACAGTGCCCGCACTAGAGGGGCCGGGGGCACGATAGGTGTGCCTACCGGTTTCGTGCAGCAGACAGGGCACGATTAGGTGTGTCTACCGGTTTCGTGCAGTAGACAGGGCCTACCGATGTCGTGCAGCCACTGCACGTCTTGCTAGTGGCCGGACCGGCCACTCGGCCAGACGAGCATGGCGGGGCGCATGCTGCGGTGTCAATGAAACGCCAGAGAGCATATTGCCACATTTTTTGTTGTCGTGAAACTGTTGCATTATTGACGGTTGCCTGCCAACACAAGCACATCTGCACCGACGGCTGCCAGCAGAGATGTATTTATATATATTATTAAGTGTTCTTGGACTGAATTCCGTGTGAAAGTCCTTTATGAAACTATAGAATAAAACTCTCACTCTTAATAAAGAATTTCATCTCATTTCGCGTGATATGACAGCCTTAAAAATAACGCTATGAAAGTTCCTACTGAGACTGGCCTAATGAACTAAGAAAAATTCACTCTTTGATATTGTACCAGTAATAGATTGTAAATTATCTAGTATTTTTAGATATATAGATTTTACTATGTATCTATAATATATATCTACCTTTTACTATGTATAAAAATAGTCAAAACAATATATAATTTAGAATAGATGAACTATTTTAAATAGAAAAAGCGCAGAGAAGAGATTTGGTGAGGAATAGATGAACAACTTTGAATAGAAAAGAGCGCAGAGAAGGGATTTAGACCGGTGAAAAACGACCACAACCTATGGGTGCAGGATTGGATCCAACTAGCTTCGTTGCTGATCCGAATAGCTAATGTGTCTCTTTGTTTTAGGGAGGCCAGGAGTATATTGAATAGCTAATGTGTGACTCTGTTTTAGGGAGGCCAGGAGTATATTTTAAAATCTTTATATTATCTTGATGTAATATGTAATGTAATGCTATGATAATTTAAAAAAATTTTCTTCATTAAAAAAATAGTGGTAGTAGATCTTCAAGACTTCAACGCCTAGTAACAGCTCCCTGCAATTAGTAGCACGCATAGTAGATCTTCAGCGCCTAATAAATTGGACCAGGACAGGGAGTACGCGTGGATTCGATGCATGAATAGCCGGGAAGAGACATAAAGGCATTCCGGCGCTTCAGATCAGAATAATATAATTAAAGCTGAGGATTGTGCACCACACATTGCGCTGCATATGAATGGACGCGGAAGGAATGAGTCGCTAATCATTGTCGTACCTGCCCTATTGTAAACAGCTTGCTTCTCACAAAGTCGCGTTATTACTATGTCGGATTGCCAAAGTTTATTCTTAGATTCTCATTAACTTGTTGTTAACACCAATGCATGTCTGACGTTCAAAAAAAAAAAAAAAAAAAACACCAGTGCATGTCTATCGGAAAGGACATACAACTAGCGTAATACAATTGTGTTATTTGGTCTGTTCGGTGGCCTGGATGTGGCTAGCCTTTCTAGTCCTAGGCGAATGGCTCATGCAGGTATTATGAGGGCTTGTTTAGATTGCAAATAACTTGCAATTCTAAGCACTGTAGCGTTTCGTTTGTATTTGATAAATATTGTCCAATCGTGACCTAACTAGACTCAAAAGATTCATCTCGTGATTTACAACTAAACTGTGTAATTAGTTATTTTTTTTAATTACAACTAAACTGAATAATAAAGCCGACCGCTCGGACTGTGTGCCTACTAGTTGGTCGCTGGGTGCTTGCTGCGGCTGGTTCTGATAGCTGCCAGCAGCAGCCAAAAAAATGGCAAGTTTTAGCACTACCAGATTCAAACACCCTACTAATTTAGTTCTATTTACGGGCTATTTGGTTGTAGAAATGGAAATACAAACCTAAATGGAATTGAATTGCATGCAAATGTTACGGGCGGTAACTAATTTGAACTAGCTAGCATTTACGTTTGCGTTACTGTATAGGAACCAAACAGCTCGCTAGATTATATTATTTTTAAGAGGTGGTTGGGTTATTAGAAATGAGCGATTTATAGCGCTTGCTAGATTCTTTGAAGAGGTGGCTGGGTTGTTAGAAATGAGTGATTTACAGAGACGGCTCCCAGCAATTCCTAGAAATGGAATTCATAGACACGATTGGCAACAATAACACCCCTAAAAATCAATTTCTTGAGATATAGGCCCTCTATGAATTATTTTCTCAAAATTATAAAGTGGGCATAAAACTAAATTACTTTTTAATCTGGAAAGTCCACCACCAAGAAGCCACACGTGAATTTTAGAGCGATTCACGAGTGGGTGCGACAGATGAGGTCATGAACCGATGAGGGCGTGATCTAAGGCCGCTTGGATTTCTCTACTGTTCACTATATCTCAGTTATCTATGACTAAAGGGTACAACACATTTCTCTTGTATTCACTTTACTTGGATTCTGAAATGAGTATTTAAGACCCTAAATAAATTTTGAAAAATGTTTTCCAACTGGAGAGTTGTAGATATTGTTGAGCTTCTCCATCTGAGATTGTTTAAAAAAAATTAAATTTCAAATATAAGAAATTCATTCACAATTTTCTTTGGTAGATAATTTCAAATGAAAAAGATGTTAACTATAAAGTTGTATATCTCTAAGAGCTTTAGAACTTTAGATTTTTTTTTTTTTTTTTTGCTTTTTCTACATCCGAGGTTATTTGAAAATTTTGAATTTCATGTTGTGAGGACTTTAAACTAAATTTTGGGACTTTAAATCATTGCACATAAAAAATTCAACCGTAATTTTATATTTTTGTATTCTATAACTTTGATTTTGGCCTTTTCTCTATCTGAGGTAGTTTAAAAACTAAAAAATTTTGTATTTAAAAATATAAGAACTTCAAACAGAATTTTTCTGATTTAAGTAGTTTCAAATGAAAAGTTTTTCAAGTTATACAAGTTTGATATAAAATCTATCTTTATCTGTCTTTATTTAAAAAATTATGAATTTTACTATGCTAGATTGATTTTAGAGGCGACTCTAGTAGGTTACCCGCCTCTAGAAATGGATTTTTAGACATAACTTTAGATCCAGACGCTTTAAAAGCTACTTCTAAAGGTGACTCATTTCAAAACCCATTTTAGAGGTAGCTCCTTGAGCTGCCTCTACCTAAAATACCTAAGCTAGCGCCTTTACAAATTATATTTGTTGTAGTGATTTGTTCAACTAATAATAATATAATAGCTTAAAATAACTGAACTGCCTAGCTAATAAAGAAAGTTATTAAGTATGTTCTCCAAGCTAAGTACCACTAACTATTAGATGGAGAATGCAAACGGTCTTCAACTTTGTAGGTTCACTAATAGCCCTGTCAATAACAAGCTTTATCGCTGAGTTTAGAATCTTGTTCAACACGCCATGTATCTGTGATTGGAGGATATGTAACAGGTATACCTAGAGCCAGACCATATTGCTTGAGTCGTCCACCTTAATAGTTCTATCGCCTAATGGACTATAAAACTATTTTAATGATCGCGCAAGCACACATTATTATATTATTAGGATATATGTTGAAGAGCATAATCTTTCTTACCTAAAGCTGTTGCTTGGGGCAAGGTCAGTGTCACCATTACCAGCTTTGTCGTCGCCGTTGTCAGCTGGCCGTCGTCGGCCGTGGTGAAACTTCAACTCCCCAGACGCCGGAACATTGACCTTCCACTTCCTGGCGGCGGCGACGGCCACCTGAGCAAGCCCCGTGAACGGGCTGCCCCGCACGGCCGACCGGCGGTAGTACGGCGTGCCGAGGAGGAACGCCACGAGGCCGACCACGCTGGCGGCAGTGGAGATTCCGAATCCCAGCGTCCACGACACCGTGTCCTGGACGTAGACGATGACCGTCGATGCGAGCACGGAGGAGGCGTAGAGGAAGACGAAGAACCAGTTGAAGAGCACGTCCCGGTCAGCGGGGGAGTCGAACTGGTCGGCGCCCATGGTGGCCTGGTTGAAGCGGGAGCCTGCGGCGCTCACGCACATCAGGAACACGCCGGCGTACAACGCAGCCATCTGCCCGGCCGATGCCGGCCCGCAGGGGCCGGCGCCGAGATGGCACGGCGCTGGGCGGAGGCCGCGCAGGCTTGCCGAGAGGGTGAAGACAACCGTGGACTGCACGCGCGCACTCATTAGTCAGCAGCAAGTACGAACCTGTGAGAAAACATGCGACTGTTATGGGCACTGCACTGAGTCACTGACCAGGACGGAGAAGGCCATGGAGATCGCGACGATAGGGTAGCAGCCGAAGAAGGCATCGGCAACGACGGCTCCGGCCACAGGGGCCAGGCTGAGGCAGCCGGCGACGATGTTGGAGATCTGAGCTGCGTCCACGCTCGGTACGTTGTACTCCTTGATCAGGTAGACCACTAGGTTGCTCAACGCGCCGCTCATCGCCACACCCAGACCCATCATCGCCGCTGCAACCATGACATGCACAGATATAATCAAAACAAGCATGCATGGATAGACGATCGATTGATTTCGATTCAATAATCGCTAGAGATCAGCAACGGCGAGAGAGACCTCCGAGGAAAGGGAAGGTGATCCATCCACCCTTCCTCCTCTGATCGCTCTGCGGCTGCTGCAGAGACTCGTGATCGACGCCGAGGCCTTGGCGAGGCAGTGCTTCTTGCGGCACATTCGCTTCCATGCTGCTGACTAGTCTCTCTCTGCGCTGCGGAACTTGTGTTGTTGTATCGCTTATGCTTATATAAGCACGGCTAGAGTGATTGACAATGTGTGTCACACTACTAGTACAGTGATTGCCAGGTACACAGTGGAGTTAGCCACCCACATCGTCCTTTTCTTCATAAGAAGAAAACAGCCCCCAGATATTTCGGGAGTAGCATTTATATATTTCTTTCTGTAGTTTCCGAAATTCAATGGATAGCCTCCATAGAGACATGTGTGTTTTTATATTAGTTATCTCTCTAGAGATAGCAGGTTTTTCATCTGAGACAAAATATCACAAAGTCTGTCGGTGGTGGAACCAGAGATAGCAGGTTTTTGCAAATATGATGAATTTTTAAACGTGTAATTATATATGAAAGTATAAGAGACTCTCTAAATCCCTTATAATTGTTAGGAATAGAGATTTAGATAAAAAAAAGTCCTCCAACAACTTCTTTAAATGGTCATCTATATATATAGCTCTTCTCTATTTTGGATTTCTCGCTAGTTAAAGATAGATAGCGAGAATGACTCTCTAGACTGCTTGCAAAATATAAAAAAGCTATTGGAGAATAAAAATATATAAAAAAATTATTTTTATGCAAATAACTCTCTAAATGACAATTTAAAAATGAGTTATAGAAAGACTCTTAGAGATGCTCTAAGTGAGTGCCTTCAAAAATAGTATCAATAAATTTCTCGAGTCCTGGCCTGCCACTCGGCTGCCATGAATTCTATCTTCCAAATGTCACAAGATCGACCTTAATTTCCTGCAACATGATAATTGAAGGGGTCATGATATTTAGGTAGGGAAAAAGCAACACAGAAAGATTTATATGAGTCTGGACATAAATAAACCATATTTCTTTAAAATTTATTATATGGTCTCTAGCTGCACACAAATTTAGACGAATTAATTGTGGCACAACCTCCTAAGTTAAAGGGTCCATGTGCACATGTTATTGTCCTTAAGGCCTCTGACGGCTGTGCACCGGAGTCCGATAACTCTAGGGATCTGTCGGGTGTCCTCGGGAAACCTGATTCAACCACATTTACAACTCATACATGATCAACGCAAGATTAACCACAACATACAATAGTTGATTCAAATGATTTACATAAAAATGAGGATGTTTACAACATGAGGTTACAACATGGACCGAGCTTGCTTAAACAAAACTTAACTAAGTTTATAGAAGCAAGAAAGAACTACAAAACACCTACAAAGAAACACTCCAGATGAAAACCACTAGACCATGCCAAGCCCACTAACATGACCTAGCACTGTAACTTAAGTTAGTACCTGCAACAGGGGCTAACAAATCCTGAGTACTTAAGGGTACTCAATAAGTCTTACCTGACTAAGAAAAGTGTTGACATCTCTTAACGTTGTTACTAAAGATAGAGATAAATCCCTACCTCTAGGAACAACGCCAAGAATACTCATGGGAGTATTCTAACATTTCTTAGCACTAGGTTATCATTCCCAGCATAATGTAAGAAATACTGGTATATTAATATGCAGCTTGATCTAAGAGATGTATATAAAGGTATCCACAAGGGCACAAATGCATCATTGTAACATTTTACTAGGAGTAAATCTAGGATTGTTATTTATATTTTATCACTAAGAAGATCTACAGACACGCGTAGGAATATGATAATGACTTTACTTGTGATGGATGAGTATACCTAGGTCTACACTACTCAGAGTAAGGGTAAGTCACAAGATAAATGATAATATAAGCATGAATCATCAGCTTAAACAGATAGAGACTCCTAGCTATAACTTTATAATTACTAGTAGAACATCAAGAGATATTGCTAAATTATTCCAATTTATATGTCAATGCATATTATGATTAGTGTAATTATACTTAGCGGTCATCGCTAAGAGTTAATTCCATATCTATCCACAACGGATATTACTAGGGAAGTTTGAAAACATAGCTCGCCCTTCCTTCGCAACCGCGTCCTACTAGGCCTACATTGGAGGGTGGAATACATAGAACTCAATAGGATTATCACACCGACGATCGACCACCAAACCTGAAACATACGGTGCATCCAGAAGTAAACAACGTATGAGCACCACGCTTACACGATGTTGACCACTTACCCAACGATCAACTATATGAGTGCTAGCTATACGGTCTTACGAATAAGTATGACAATAATCTAGCTATACTAATGATGTAATAAGAGTATACAATGAACACAATAACTATAAATAAAGACATAAAGAATAATATCAATTCAATTGTAGCAAACATAGAATTCATATGAGAGAATACAAAGGCGAGAGGAGGTAAGAAGTATACCAATCCAGGCTCTTAATGAGATCATGAATCCAAGAAAGTGCTTGCCTCCCTCTAGTTCTAACTAGCTATCTAGGCCCCAAATAAGTAGCTCTTATTAGGGTTTAAGGCTGGTGATGTGACTCTGAATGAGAGATGATTGAAGGTGCCTCTCTCAAGGGGGCTAGGGCCGCTTTTATAGCTCAAGGCGAAGTACCGTGACCCTAAGATCAAACCGACCTTGATAGATGGTGGAGATCAAAACCCTAAGGTAGTGGAGAACCATGTGCGAAAGGGACTAACAGGTGGGCCCATAGGGAACCGGTTGGTCTAGGGGTGGGACTGGCCGATCCCACCAAGCCTCCTCTCAAAGCCTGCCTCGGCATGGTGTCTTCTTGCACCTTCTAGAATGTTCTTGTGTTGCCATGCAGTTTGATTTTACATTTCATACTACCATATGGGTCTGAACTTATGTTTTTCTTAGTTTACACCTGCAAAAATAGTAATTCACCAAAACTCATGGAATTCTGCCAATGGAAACCCACGTTGATGATCACAAATGTTCCCTTTTCGATAATTAGTCAACGGTAATTTGGTGCTTAATGACCATACAAAAGACACCAAGGATATGCTGGCATAAGAGGTTTTCTAGGCCAGAAACTAGAGATAGCTTTGTAGAAAAGCTTTCTACAGTTGCTTTTTACTTTCAAGTTTTTTCAGGATTGACCATTAAGGGCCTTCATGAGCACCTAATCTAAGCCAAACACTTATCATTAAACATACAACATATTTCATCAATTTCGAGAACCATCATATTCCGTTGATTAAACTATGATACAGGGTAGAGGATCAAGTCTCCATGACCGAAGAATAACGACAATTCAAGCCATTAAAAGGTCCCATTTGTAGATTCCCAACCACACGACATATGTAGGTTTGAGCCTTGCATTTGTCAACCATTCTCTAGGCCCTCCATACATGAACCAGTCTATACTACTCGAGAGCACAAAACACCACCGTCCAATGGACATCCCTCTGAGATTCTCTGGGTGGGTTCATGCTGCTCCTGCCATCTCCCACGCCCTTGGAGAGATTGTCGTCTCACATGATGGAATCACTAGGCTAGTCAGACTTACCAGAGTATGTGGCCAGTGCACTGCAAGGGTCTTGACCCTAAAACAGGCCTAAAATGGATGGTCCTTAATCTACACAA
>JADLZL010002856.1:0-155730 GCA_015844335.1 Chrysopogon serrulatus
CAAAACTTTCCATACTCAACTTCCATTATTACTACGATTAGGGACTCGGATCACGGCTCCCATATCGTGGAGCACACGACGATTCGAATCGCTTTATATACCCGGTGGGGCTTCTAGCCGCACGATGTATGCAGGACCAACATCTTGCATACATCAACTCACGCCCGGATTTCTCCCTACCGAAAGCGGTGCGATTACACCACCTCACTACGGCCGCTCGGTCACTTCGGCGGTGCGCATCGTAGAATGGGCACACGCTACTTGTCCGTTCTAGTAAAAGATAGTCCAAGTGGAGTTTACCACCATTAGCATGCGACTAGTACTATCCAATAACCTCATGATCCTGAGGGCCAAACAACGGACGGTCCTTAACCGACACAAGTGGACGACACTACACCCGGGGCACTAGCCCTTCCCGGTGCAAGTCACTCCACCGACGTCTCGAGTTACTCATCATCATGTTCTTGTGCGTACCCCTAACCCGGCCAAGGTGAGAGGTAGGCGACAAGCAACATCAGGTTTTCATAAATTCCCATCAGGGATCATTGTGATCACACCTTTGTAAAATAGTTTATCAAAACCCTACACTAGTAGCAAGACTAAAGCGCATACTAAGCATTTCGAAATCAAAAGCAGGTATCCGGGACAATATATCAAGGTATGGTAAATGCATCAAGTAGGGTAACACACAACTCCTACACCTAATGCGGTATCATCACATGAAATCATAAAAACTTTTAAAAATACAAGGCGGGGGTTTGAATGCATCCGGGGGCTTGCCTTGGGGCTCGGCGAAGTGAGGTGCAGCTACCCAATCACCAGGATCAGATCCAACCTCTTCGGGGAACTGGAGATGGCTCAACTCCCTCCTCAGATTCGATAGCTACACGATGGAGATGCATGATTACAATGCAGTAAATGAATGAACATGTGATAACGATGCATCAAACGTTAATCTATCTTGAGTACAACTTTCCTTCACGGTAACCTTACTCTAAGAAGGTATAACTAGCGTCGACGACGACGGAACGGCGATACACAATCAACATGAAATCTTAGAAGGTCATTAGGGTTAATGACCTAGGGTCATCACTTAATCCCAAAATCAAGCAACCCTAATGGTGATTAGAGGTGATTACTAATTTATTGACTATTTTTCACAGTCGTTGAAAGCCGCTAATTAACTTGCTAATTAAAGATTAATTAAACCCTAATTAATCAAAGAATTAACTAATTAAACATTAATTAAAAAGGGATTAATTAAGCTTAATACAAAACTTAATCAAAACTTAACCAAACTTCATAATTAAGATCATCATACTCTAATTAGCACACAAAACAAATTTCATAATTTTTAGAGTTATATTTTAATTATTAAAAATCATGGAAGTTGCATTTATTAATTAAAGGAGCAATTTTTATCACCCACAAAAGTTACTGAAAAACAGAGGTTAGCATTTTTCATTGACAGAGCATATTATGGAGAGCATCCACATATTTTTCTCATATTTTTATCTGCCCAAATAATATTTATACAAAAAGATGAAAACTATATTTAGAAAATTAAAACAGAAAAAGGAAAACATTTTTCTTCTCGCGTGGGCTTCACTTTGTGCGGCCCGGCTCGGCCCGCCCCGGCCCGGCGCGCCTTGGCGGGCCCGCCGCTCTCTCTCTATCACATCCGGCAGGCGGGCAGCCTGTCGACCCTCCTCTCCTTCCTCCTCTTCGTTACGTCCCCCGGGGAACGATTATAGCGGCGACGGCGAACGATGGCCCTCCGCCGACGCCTGCACCTCCGGCGAAACCGACTACACCGACGAGTTCCTCACACCGAACCGCACCCAACGAGGTATCAAACGGCCTCTC
The DNA here is from genome assembly GCA_015844335.1 of Chrysopogon serrulatus. Taxonomy (NCBI): domain Eukaryota; kingdom Viridiplantae; phylum Streptophyta; class Magnoliopsida; order Poales; family Poaceae; genus Chrysopogon; species Chrysopogon serrulatus. The sequence goes on from JADLZL010002856.1 coordinate 1,867, forward strand.
CTCTCCACCGGAGATGCGCACCTGAGCGACTCCGGCTCGCGGCCGCATGGCACACCACGACTTCAGGTCACCGGAGCTCCTCCGACGATACCGAGCACCCCGACACGATCAACGACATAAGGCGGACACTACACGACGCGAACGCGACTTCGAACATCACTAGGCGGACACCGCGGCGAGCATGGCAAGGGCGACATGGCGGCGCGCCACCGATGCTCACGGTGTTCCGGCCAACCGACGACGACGTAAGCGCAACCAACACCTTAGATAGACTCGGGGAATTACCACAGCTTCAAAACAAAGGCCTGACGAACTTGGAGACGATCGAGAGAATGGATGACCGGCGGCCACGGCGGCGGCGTGAACCGATGTGAGCCTTCGTCGGCGTTCGGTGAAAAGGATGATGCTGCGCCAAAACAAGGGAGTCGATCTTAATCGGTGGAGCTAGGCGTCGTAAAAGCAATCGGTTGGGCTCGGGGACTTTCGGCCGAGCGCCTGCAGTGGTTGAGAAGCTCACGGCGGCGGTGCTTGGCCAGGAGAAGAAGAAGATGAGGCGGTCGGGGCTACTCCGACCGTTGCAAGCGGCGACAGTGGCTCGAGCGGCAGCGCAAAAAGGGAGGTTGCGGAGCTGTGTGCAAATGAAACCGGACGGCGATGGTGCGTGGAGCTCGAATTTGACAGAGGAATGGCGGCGGTCGACGGTGGCCGGGGAAGAGGAAAGGAGGCGTCTTGGCCGGTGCGGTTTTTATAGCCCGTGGAAATGCTCGGCAGGTGGGCGGGGGTCTTCGAAAGCCGACGAGGCTGGTTGGCGGCGCAGGAAAAGCGGGAACGCGCGAACGGCCACGGCGGCCGTCGGCCGGCCGGCCGGCATGGGCGCCGATGAGGTGTCCCCCCCTTGTCTCATCAGTAGGCGAGCCGGACATTTTTCCATTTTCGAAATTATTTTCAAAAATTGTACTGTACACAAAAATATCCCAAAATACAGTTGGCTCAAAATTTTGTACTCTACAACTTTCATTAAGGAAGTTTTGTCAGATTCAAACTAGTTTTTGAATTTGAACTTCAAGTTTGAATTTAACATAAACCCTAGTTTTAGGAATTTTAAAATTACTTTCAAATTTTGAATAAAAGATGAAAATCTCCAAAAATAAAAGTTGTTCCATTTCTCAAGGTCTACAGCTTTCATTTAGGAAGTTTTTCATGAAACCCAATAATTTTTGAATTGTAGTTTAAAACTCAAAAGGGGACAATTTGAAATTCAAATTACTTTTGAAATTAATCCAAATTTTATTCAAAAACTTGAAAAACTTTGTATACCAAAGTTGTAGAGCTCAAAGAGATGCACAAACTGTATTTTGGGAGTTTTCCCAAATTTTGAATATTTTGAGGTGAAATTATGAAGGGGGTAAAAACATATTGAAAAATCTCCCTTTTTGAAAGTTTTTCAAATTGAAACTTTGGGCAAATAAATTATGATGATGTGGCACTTTTTTCAAACCCAACCAATAGTACACTTTCAAAGTACAAAGTTCATACTTTGAAATAATGCCATTGGTTAGCAACTTTTATTTACAAAATTAATTATGGTTAGCTCACCAAATTTGAAAGTGATATTCAAAATCCAACACTTAGCCTTCATGCTAGGGTTTGGGATTTGAATGCCAATTTCAAACTTGGTTCTCTCTTGCACCTCATTTGATTTAGAAAACTTGTTTAAGGTGAAAGTCAGGGTTAGCCAAGCACTTGCAAACATCACGGTTGATTTTAATTGATTGGTTTTATTTAAGAAATCAAACATGTGAGCAGGGTTCAAATTATAACATAAGCACATGTAATACAAAGGAGCTCAAACAACACCCTAGAATCGTAAACTCATTTGAATTGTTTGAATTAGGGTTTTCTAATCACGAATGCTCATGCAATGATGATGATGACATGGCAGGTTTTGCTTAACGTAACACCGGGGTGTTACAAATTCAACATGCTACCAAGATTGGATCAAACATGTGTCCGATAATCAAGGTGTGTGCTGATGGCAAATGAAAAGTTGCTAAACATTTCTTACCTTCTCTCATTTCCTGCAATGAAGAAGACGTAGAGTCTAGAGAAATAACTGAAAGGATATAGGTTGAGATTGGCTCACGAAATAATTAATAAGATGCTTAATTCTGACTTTAAACAACTTTCTAGAAAATTATCTCTTTCATGTTATAGATATGTGCATACTTGATTTAGGCAATTGTTCCAAAATTGCAGAAAATATAACCTTGACCATCAATCATTCTAAACCTGTCAAAGCACCAATGTCACCTAAATCATATACATTTATCACAATTCTTGTCATGGTCTAAAAAGCATATACAAATTATAGCATGAGTTCATGTGCTAATTCAATATGATAGCTTGTTCTGTAGATCACTGAAACAAATCTTTTAAAAATCACGTCCTTTTTCATTTGGTGTATGGTTAGGTAAATTAGCAGATTTACTCACAAGCACAAACTCTTCCCAATGTACTCAGGATGTTGCATGCCTTCACAGGCATCAATTTCAGATCTCTTATCTGCATATGCATTTAAAAGATTCATTTTTAATGAAAAATACTTGATTTAGACAGCCACAATAATTTGTGCTGAGTCTTCTTATTGTTGATTAAGGAAAATACACAAACAATAAGTCGTTCTAAATCTATAATTTATAGCCACAATAATTTTAGTTTAATCAGGAAAGCATGATAGATAACATGAGGATTTTGCCCTTACCTTGCAATTTTTGGCCTCTATCTGGAACTAACTGGAACCTGACCCTGAGCCTAGAGACCTTGGTGCAGTGCTATCTAATTTATAGAATGAAGTGGAGAGAGGGTTAGAGAAAATTATATCAAAATGTAAAAAGACCATATATTACCTGTAGAGTTGGAGTGTACAGAATTGCTCCGTCCATGATGATCTGTGCCACTGTTGATGCCTTGATTAGCAGAATATCTTTAATCTTAAATACCCGCAAGTATAGTCATCAGTTCTAACAGAAAAACCAGAAATGCAGTTGAATATGCTTAGCTTTTGTTGAAGTAACAATCACACAGAAGAATCAATAGTGCATACAAGTTTCATTTTCAGTCTCCACCTAAGAAACATTGAAACCATTGAGACCATTGTAGGCAATCAAGAGACCATTTAACCATGGAAAATTTGAAGATGTAGCAAAATTTTTTTGCAGGAAATAGTCATACGCAAATTAAACACATGGAAACAGTTATATGGGAATTAGCATTGGCAGGCAAATGCTGGCCGAGCAGAAACACTTCACCTCAACACCCCCCAAAAATTGAAACGGTCCTCAGCAGAGCCACAACCAGATCTGTCAAGGGAGGGAAGCTGGAGCTGGGTGTCGATGCGTGCAGGCACTAACCGTGAGTTGGAGCAAAAGCCACTAGCCACCCACAGGGTCATGGCGGAGGAGGGGGCGCTCGCCGGTGTGCCCAGGCGGCGGGCGGTCGCCCATGGCCGCCGAGCGGCGAGGGAGGCCCGAGCGCGAGCACCGGCCGGCCACGTGCCGCCCGGTCGAGCGTGGGGGGAGAGGGCGCGGTGTGGCAGAGAAGGGTGGTGCGCAAAAGGAGCAAGTACGGCGGGCGATGGCGGCTTGAAGGGATCGACAGGCGCGATGGATCCTGCTTCTCTCTTTCCCGCCCCGCAGACGGAGTCGGGCTCGTGATCCCTTCCCTTACATTCTACAAAGCATGGATACGTGATACGGATACGTGTATCGGTATCGGATGGATACAGATACGCGGATACATCATTTTTCTAAAAATCGTGATACGCGGATACGTTTCACTATTTTTTTTTTAATATAAATAAATGAACAAAAAAAGATGTATATTTAGATTTTCAAAATAGTAGTATCTTAGTAATTTTGTTAATACTTGTAATCCTTTATCTTTTGCTCATCCTTCCATATTTTAATTTTTTCCACACTCCAATAGCCAAGCATATCCATCATATTTTCAAAATCCAAAAGTTGAACATGTATATAATACTAAGAGTCTTAGTTTGTTATGCTATTTTTAGAGAAATAAATAAAGATGTGTGTTTGTGTTGCGAGTACAAGGTCACAACATAACCTAGATTTTTTCTTTATTTGGGATACTTCATGGATACGTATGGCCTAAGTATTTAAAATTAGTTTTTTATTTTTATTTAGGATACTTCGGAGATACGTATCCGCCGTGTATCCATCGAGTATTAGTATCAGATACGTATCCGATACGGGATACGACACCCACTTGAAGTATCGGGGTATTATAGCTTACATTATATTCCTCCTCCTTTTTCGTGCGTCGATTGCTGGTGATTCCGCTGATTGTGGGCCACGCTGGCCCGCGGGAAAGGAAGGGATCACACGTCGCGCGGGAGAAAGAGGGAGGCCACGGGGATCGCAAGAGGCAGAGCGAAACCACCGTCCCTGCGATTACCGCACGAAGTAAAAAATCTTAACTTTAACCTTTTTAGTTGTAATAATAATGTAATAGTAATGTAGAGACTAGTACTGGATTAAACAGGACAGTATATATACGGGACTACTGCTAGAACGATTAAGCAGCATACACTTCCTCGCCGGCGCGGTCTGACTACTGGTCACCCCCTCACACCTCAGGGCCCAGGCACTCACCGCTGCGGCACTACTCCTTGATCCCCCAGATTTCTCGGAGCCACCGGGACGAGGCGCGTCCGTCCGTCCATGGGGGCCAAGGCGGCGCACCGGCGCGGGGTGCTGGACCTGGAGGCGCAGTTCGCCTTCTTCCGGTCGCAGCATCGGCACCCCGTGAACGCGGCGGCGCACGCGCTGCTCACCTGGCCCATCCTCTTCACCAACCTCCTCATCCTCCACTTCCTGCCGCTGCCGCTGCCGCTGCCCGTCCCGCCCGCGCTGGCCCTCACGCTCGCCTACGCCGCCGCCTACCTCGCCGTGGACCGCCCGCGCGGCGCGCTCGCGGGGCTGCTCTTCGTCGCCGCGTGGGCCGCCAGCCGCGCCCTCGCGGCCCGCCTCGGCTTCGCTCTCACCTGGAAGCTCGTCCTCGCCACGCAGCTCTTCTGCTGGACCTGGCAGTTCCTCGGCCACGGACTCTTCGAGGCAAGTGGCCACAGATTCGAATTCGAATCGACCCCTCCACCTCCCTCATTCGGTCCTCCTTCCCCATCGTCAAGCTCTTGGGAATCTAATCGACGGCTCCACTGCTGATCTCTGCTCCTGCTTGTTCGATTTTTTGCAGAAGAAGGGGCCGACTGTGAGTGATCTTCCCGAGGTGTTCTTGATGGAGCCGTTCCTCATCTTCCTGCAGGTATGGTAACCACAGCCACAGATCACAATCGTGTGCTAATTAATTCGTCAGTCATCTATCCACAAATGGAACTCAAATTCCGTCGACCGGTGCTGATTCTTCGGCCTCTGCTGGTTCTTTGTGTGCGTGCACAGACACTGAACAAGCTGTTCGGCTACGAGCCGTACCCTGGGTTCTTCAAGAACGTGGACAGGAAGATGGAAGCTGATCTCAGGGAGAGCAGAGAGCTCGAGCCGAGGAAGATAAACTGATTGATTGGGATTGATTGTCTGGGGTGTGTGTGCGAAATTGTATCATCTACTAGGGTACTAGTATGTATGTAGCATACTATTGCTTACTACTTGTGTTTGTTTTATTATTCAGATATGTTCTCTGCACACCATTGTAGTGTGTGGTAGAAAAGAGCAATCATGTGTGTTGAGGTTAAGGTCAACTAGGCACGCTAATTCTCTCCTGATTTACTGCCCAATAAATTTGCTGGCAAAAGATAACCTATCTTTTCAAATTATCGTTTATAAAAGGCTATCCGCACTTCGTCGTCCTCTATACTCATCCTCTAAAAAGGAATACTCTACAAATGCTGGTCATCAACATTCTCTCCTCTATACTACTTACTCCCCGCACTCATCCATCCTTTATACCTCTACTCTATATGGTGGGACCCACACGTCGTTTTGGTTTCCCCTTTTCCCTCACGCGATGCCCTCCTCCCTCTATTCTCTCTCTTCCCGGCGTCCACGGAAGCTGGTGGCGTCCACGGCGACCCATGGCCTTTCGGCGGCGGCGTCCACAGCAGCGGAGAGCTCCGGCCAGCGCGTAGCCTTGATGATGCTTGGCCCGTACCGGTAGCCCGAACAGCAGCGCGTCTTGGCCCGGCAGCCCCTTGGCGCGAAGCTTAACCTTGCCCAGCCTTGGCCGGCGTGGCCTTGGCAGCGTAAGCCGAAGCGGCAGGCACGTCAGGCAGCGGCAGCGGCGGCCCAGGCTTTCGATCACAGCAGGCAGCCAGCCTTGGCCAGCCAACGCCCATGTGAAACACATTTCTGTAGCCTTGGCCTTGGCCAGCAGCAGCTGGCGCTGAGCGCCCAGGGCCCGTCCGGCAGGCGGCAGCGGCAGGCTTCAGCCTGGCAGCGCAGCGGCGGCAACGCCCGCGAGCACAGCGCTGGGCGGAGGCGCGGCTTCCGTCGCGGATCTGCGCGGCCCATGGCGGAAGCTCTGCTCGGCCACTCCCTCCTCACTCCACGTCCATGGCGCGGCGAGCTTCGCCCTTCCGTGGCCTTGCGCGGGCGTCAGCGGCAGCCCTGGCGCGGCTGCTCGGACGAAGCTCCGCAGCGCGTGAGCGGCCCTGGCGAGCGAGCTTCAGCGGCTTCTGGCCAGCGAGCGGAGCAGCCGGCGAAGTCGGGAGTAGGCGTGGCCCGGCGAGGCGGAGTCGCGGCGAGTCGGCGGCGGCCCTCGGCGAGCGCAGCCCTCAGCCGGACAGCGGCGAGCAGGGGACGGCCGAGAGTCGCCCTAGCGCGGCGCCCAGCGAGGAAGCCTTGGCTGGCGCCCAGCGTCCGGCGGACCACCCTCCCTCCCAGCAGAGCCGTCTGCCTTTGCTCCTCCTCTCTCCCTCTCTCCCTCTCCTCCCGTCTCGGCTAAATGGGAGCCGGGCCAGCTTAATCAGGTAAGTGGCCATGTCGAGGCCGAGCGGGAGAAGGCGCCAGAGGCTTCGGGGCGGGCGAGGCCATGGCGGATGACATGGCTATATTATTCGCCGCTGCAGCTTTCGTTCGTGCAGTATATGCGCGCGTCCCGGACGGCGGTTCCGGACCCAGTGCGGGTAGCCTAAGCTGAACTAGATTTTACTTAACCCATCACCCGCTCCATAGGAAGGGGAGGAGGATGTAGTATCAACACAACCAAACGGCATTTGGGTAATCATCAGTTCCATGTCTGTTCTTCTAGCTAACTTCTTATTATGGTCCAAGATGCTAGCCATCACAAATTTATGATTCTTTATTTTTTTTAAAAAATCCAAGATACCAGCAAATCACAAATGGGCAATGGCTAGAAATCCTTCGTTTGAGAAGAGCGAAAATCCAAGATACCAGCAAATCACAGGCAGCGGATGTTCTCTTACATAAGGTTCAAGTAATACAACTATCAATTAACTCCACCGTGATGTATACATGGAAAAATGATAACTCCACCGTGATGTATACATGGAAAAAATAAGAAAAAATACATTCAGAGTGCAAACGGCTGTGCAGACGGAGTGATTCACATGTGTTGAAATTGATCCAAGACTGTAACGTCCGCGAATCCAAACCGCTCTGATGCACTCTGCACAATGACACTGAGAGTGCCCTACACCACGCGGAGAATCCCACGTCCCAATCCGGCACGGGCGCAAGCCACACTCGCCGCCATGCTCCCCGCCGCCGTCCTGCCCTCTCCGCCGGGCCGCCTCTTGCCTTGCATCCCTGTCCGCTGCCACGCCCCGACCCAGCATCCCTCCACCTCCGCCGCCACCGCCCGCGGCCTCCTCCTCCGCGGCGCGCGCGCCCCCCGTCGTCAAGCGCGTTCCGGACGGTGGCGGGTGGCTCCTGTGGCACCAGTCCGGCCCCCGCGTCGCGCTCTCCACCTCCACGGACGGCCTCCGCTGGAGCGTCCCTGTGTCCCCCGACCCACTGCTGCCCTCGGAGGACTGGTGGGCGTTCGACACCGCCTCCGTTCGCCCCTCCGACGTCCTCCTCGTCTCCGGCCCCGCCGCGTCGTCCCGCCGCTTCCCGTCCTCCGCCGTGTACTGGCTCTACTACACGGGCTCCACCGACGAGCGGTTCGGCTCCCCGTTTCCCGACGCGGACGTCTCCGCGCTTCCCGGCCTCGCTATCAGCCAGGACGGTCGCCATTGGGCGCGCATCGAGGGGGACCACCACACCGGCGCACTATTCAGCGTCGCGGAGGATGGGGAGGAGTCGCGAGGGTGGGAGGCGCGCTGCATTGTCGCGCCCAAGGTGGTGATGCACGCAGACGGGGACCTGCGGATGTACTACCACTCGTTCGACGAAATGTCGCAGAGGCATGCCATCGGTCTGGCCAGGTCCAGGGATGGCATCCGGTGGAAGAAGACGGGGAAGGTGCTTGAGGGGGGCCGTGCTGGATCCTTTGATGAATGCGGGGTACGGCATGGACATGTGGTCCGTGACCGTGCTGCTGGGCGGTATGTCATGGTGTTTGAGGGTGTTGATGCAGATGGGAGAGTGAGCATTGGAATGGCCATTTCGGAGGACGGGCTGAAAAACTGGAGGCGGTCCAGCGAGATGCCAGTGCTGTGCCCATCTGAGGATGATGAAGGGTGGGATGGCGTTGGGGTTGGTTCACCGTGCTTGGTACAAATGGACGGAGCCTATGATTGGAGGCTGTATTACATGGGTGTTGCGAGGGATGGGGAGGCTTCCATTGGGATGGCATATTCAGAGGGTCAGGCTCTTCTGAAATTTGAGAAGTGTGATGCTATTCCCATGTAAGATGTAAGGTGAGGTCTGTGGATATACATGTGGAGTTATTTCTGGCCTTTCTGGCAGTGTTCAGTTCACTTGAGACAAAACAAAATGTTAAGATTACAAAACTTTTACCTCAGCTTATCCTTCTGTGCATTAGTATTGTATTATTCTTATTTGCTATATCTTCATCTTTCATAAAAAGGTGGTCCTGTTGAAGTCCATTAGTGGATAATGGTATTTGTAAAAAAAATAAAAAAAAAACTTTGGATCAGTAAGTTTGTTAGGGAGAACATATGAAAACTGTATGACTATTGAATGTAGATTCTGACTCATAAAGTTTTACTAACTCCATCCCAAAAAGAATGCAATTCTAGGTGCATTCTTTGTTAAAGTATTAAAAGTTTGACCAAATATATAGATAAAAAAAAATAATGTTTATGACACAAAATAGGTATTATGAAAATATATCTCATGACAAACCTAATGATAGTTATTTGATATCATAAATATTGTTATGTTGTTATTTATTGTTAGTCAAACTCAAGATATTTAATTTGGTTGTGTGCTAGAATTGTATTCTTTTGTGGACAGAGGGAGTACTATGCATTTTGGTACCATGATGATAATCACAGGTGGATCTAGAAATATTAGGGCGTGTTTGGTTGCTGCCCACGTACGCCATGCCTAAGCATCGCCTCGTGCCAGAAGTTCGGCGCTGATTTCCGGCGCCTGAGCTGCGGCAGCATTTGGCAGCCAAAGTGAACTGCGGGGTGCATGGCAGGTCTTTAGCAGCCAAACATATGGACACCAACCAAACACATGCCTCAACTGCGGCGCGGAAGGTGTGGCGTGGCGTGGCTTTCTTTGGTCGCAATCCAAACGCGCCCTTACTCTGTGGGGTGTGTCTGCCACTGGTCATAGAGTTTCTAGAGCAGTAATGCAAAAAGGCACATACTGTAGCATGTGCAGCAAACATAATTGACCAAGAGTTCCAGTATGCCTGAACATCATATAACAAAATCAAATAAGCGAATTACTTGTCTGCCTCCTGGATTTAAATATCCGGAAAAATCACGCTTGGTTGCTACCTTTTAGTGTGGTAGGGTCCATGAAGTAATCAGAATTTAGCATGAATCAGATACAGAGATTGGAATAGCTGTATGGCATTGTTTTCCTTATGAGCTTTTCCGTCGTTGTCAATAGATGTATATGTCCATGGCTAGAAACGGATAATGATCTTGTCAGGTCATCTGCCGTTCCAATATCTGGAATTTTTACTCATAAATACGTATGTTGCTGCATCTGTGTACAAATGAGATGCTTATTCACAAACTATATAATTTGATTTATCTGCATTTGTACTTCTTTACTTACATTTGTATTTGATCTGCTGTTTGTCTTAAATTCTGAACTCTTTTATCCCTATCTATGCTACATATGTATGAATTTGGTTTGAGTTTGACAACTTTAGCTCAATCATATTCTGTGTTTCAGCCTCTACATATGTCTCTCTATCTCTTCGAGTTACTTTTTATATGCCATTTTATATATGTCTCCAGTATATTCGTTTTTTTATTTCGAGCATGAAATTTGAACTAACTGGCCTCCGTTCATCTTATTCTAAGATTCCACTCTAAGACAAGATCTGTGCATGTGTTACTTTCAAACTCTCATCTCCAACACCATGTATAGATTTTAATTTTATCTCGTTTCCCACCAAATCTTGTGTCAAATTTCATTCAGTTTTGGCCTTCCAGATATGCTTGTGGTGCTATATGTTGGAACCAAATCAGGGATTTGGGGGATGTTTTCTGTATTAACTTAGCCAAGCCAAAAAGGCAGTTTTGGGGGGGTACATATAGGGCTTCTTGAGAGCCAAGAAAGGAGAATACAGCAGCTAGCTTAGAAGCTAAGCAAAGGATAAAGTAGCATATTCTAGGAATAAAGTAGATGCTGATAAAGGATAAGCACTAGACTTAAACTATCAATCTCCCCCTAAGGCTTGTGCGTTGCCTCGGGTGGATTCGGGCCATCCCAATCCTGGTGCTTAGCTCCTGGAACTTGACTCTTCCGGGAGCTCCGCACCAGGATTGGGATGGCCCGAATCCACCGAGGTGAGGCAACCACAAGCTTTAGGGAGATTGATAGTTTAAGTCTAGTGCTTATCCTTTATCATCATCGACCACTCGATGTAGTTGGTCTTGGTGAGCATGGGCCATCCGCCCGCTCGCCGGAGTCCTTGGCGACGGTGTGGGCCAGCGGAGAGAGCGGGCCGGCCTCGGTGACCCCGGCGTCCGCTCCGGTGAGAGGCCTTGCAGCGCCGCTGTGAGACTAGCGGCGCGCCGGCATCCCGTCGCTCCTCGCGCTCGCCCCTTTCAACACGTCGTCGTCGTAGTCGTGGCCAGAGCGGGAGCGTCGTGGGCAGTGATGTGATCGTCGCATCCGCCACCCGCCTCGCCGCGCCCCGGTCCCGGTCGTCGTGAATTCGCGGCCGTAGAAAGCGCGATCCACCCGCTCACTTTCATTGTTGTGGTCTGCCCGGACCTGCTCGGACACTTCAGCGGTCCGCGCTGGGCCTGCGGCAGCGCGTCGCCTTCCTTGATTCGGGAGCCGCGTCCGCCCGTCGAAGCCCGAAGAACATGCTCACCCGGCATCCGCTGCAGCCACGGCCCCCTGCAGCAGCACCACGTCTGCCTGGATGGCGTGCTGCGTTGGCGTCGTGGTCGAAACCACGGCGATCCCGCTGCTCGCTCGCGGATCCCCGCGCTCTCCCCGGGCCTCACGAGGGTCCGGGCTGCTTCTCCCGCTGAGCGTGCAGCAGCGAGGGGGCCTCACCGTGCTGGGAAGAGCGGCTGCTGAGGCGCCACGATGCAGCACGCGTCCACGGCCCAAGTGCGCCCAGCAGCGTCCTTTGGCTTCTTGGGCCGAGTGGGTCCAGTCGCCGCGGCCGCTGCAAGGCCAGCTGCGAGCCGCCTCGCTGCTGTGATCGCCCCGAAGACACCAGCGCCCCGGTCAGCGTCGCTTCGCCCCAGCAGCGCCTGGCGGAGACACGCCCGCCTCGATCCGATCGAGTCGCGTCATCCGCCTCGTCGCCTCGGCCGCTGGCGTCGCGGAAGTCGTCGCGTTGCTCCCGCTTCGGCCGCTCCTCGCTTTCCTTCGTTGGCGAGCCGTAGGACCCTCGGCCGCGGCGCGGGGTGGGGTCGTCGCGGCGTCCATGGCTTCTCTCGCGTAAGGCAGCAGCCTCACGCCGCCACTGCCTGCGGCAGCAGCCGCGCGTCCTTGGCGCTACCCGCAGCGTCGCCTGGCCACACAGGCGGCGCGGGTACCAGCCATTTCTGCTTGGCTGCCCGGCGCTGCGCCCGAAAGCTGCCGCCGCCCGGCCTCCTCTGCCTCCGGCGCCGACGCGCTCCGCCTCCATCTGGCGCTCTCGGCCTCCCTCGAGGCGAGCAACCACGAGGCGGGATCGGCTCTGGCTGCGCCTAGCACTTCATAGCCTGAGGATTGGAGGGGAGGAAGAGGAAGCCGTCCAGTGGGAACATGGCTTGGAGAAGTGTGGGGGACGAATAAGGGCCCCTAAGGAAAGCCCAACAAACGCCAAACTTTGGCCCAATAGGCCTCATTTGCTCTACCAGGGGCGCGGCTTCAGCGCACTGCGGGGTGTACCTCCTCTGGCCCATCCGAGCTCACCCCGCAAGGGGCTCGGGGCGGGAGGGAGCCAATTCTCGCCCGCCCGAGCCGGCGGCCGGGCCTCGGACGAAGCTTCCGTTCTCGCCCGGCCCAGAGCCACCAGCGGCGGGGCCTCGGGACGAGCCTCGGCAACTTCCGCCCGCCCGAGCCCCCGGCAACCCTGGCCTCGGGCGGGACGGCCCGCCAGTCGAAGCCGTACCACCGATTTGGCGCATATCCACCACCGCCCGTGTCGGGGGCGCTCCATGCTCGACAAAGGGATGGGCATTACCCGTCGCGGCCCATTGGCGATCATGCTTACGGTCTCCACGATGGAGGCCCGCCCGCCCACGGTGGGGCCTTGTCTTCTTAACCCTCCCGCCCGAGGTCCCATCGCCGGAACTCGGGGGGCGCCGTCCACCACGCCAAGGCCACGCCCGGCCGGCGTCACCCCTCGTGCGGGGAGTGGGCGGGGCGCCCATTCGATCAACCAACAGCCCACCCGTGAGCCCCGAGCACGGATGGGCAGCCTTCCTTCGCCCGGCGATCGTCCGCGGCTGTTCCACCCACTCCTCAAATGCGGCGACAAGCTCCGAGGCCCCGTGCCTCGGACTCCAGGCGGGTCAAAGCTACGAGGGCTCTGGCACCCCCTCCGTCGCACTTCACCAACTCCAGCGGGGGCGTCCGTCATTACGGACAACTTGGGGGCAAGGAGGCGGCGTCGCCTTTGCCTCGTCCACGGTCGGGGGACGATGCGCGCCGCCGCCGGAGCCTCGGATGAGGGAGGGGACGGAAGCCCATGACCCGACCACGAGCACGATCACCTCTTGTAAGGCCCTACCTTCCCCTTGCGGCTATAAAGGGGAAGGCGAGGGGGCCCGTAAACAATGAGCACACCAAAAGCTCGATATTGGCACCTCGCTCAATCACCACGAGACTTGGGACCCCGTCCCTCTCTCACTTTGCTTGTACACCCTACCTACGAGCATTTCGGTGCGAGGATAATACAAGAACTCCCCCCCCCTTTGGGCGTAGGGCCTTCTCTTGCCCGAACCGGCATAAATCCTTGTGTTCATCTTGCACACCATCCGGAGTTGGGAGCACGCACCACAAATTCACTCGTTGGTGCTAGGGCCACCCAGTTCTAGCACCGGCGGTTGGCGCGCCGGTAGGGGAGGCTGTGCGTGTTTCGCCTCTCTTCCCGTCGGACCTCGGATGGCAGCCCGAGCCAGCGACAACACCTCGGGGGTGGTCTCTCGGCCCCAACTCTCCTCCACCCACCCCCATTTGGAGCGGGGACCCTGATCCGGTTCGGTGAGCTTGAGTTCGTGTCGGCGGGTGTCGATGCGACATGGAGCTCTCCCGGCCGGAGTTCGGGGACCTCCCGGCAGCCCCGGTGAACCCATCACCGGCCCGGCGCGAGAAGGCACCGCGGCTTTTCGCTCCGCCGTGCACGACGGACTCACCCGCGCCCGGCCCGGAGGGAGGACCTGCGGCGCTACGGGGCGACATCTCCCACGGGGACACTCGGCCGCCGTCGCCACCACGACAACCATTTGGCTTGGCCAATGCGCGCCACGGCGTGGCGTTGGTCTCCATTGCCATAGGAGCCGGAGGGAGCGTCGCGCGCCGCGACAGCGCCCGGCGGCGGACATCCCGGCAGGTCCATCCACGCCTTCGGTACCTGATCAGGCAGGCGGAGTGGGCGACCCGCACGCGCTACGTCCACCCGATCCGGCGCTAACGAGGACCACGGAACCCGGGGGGTTCATCGAACTGCGCCGCGCCTTCGGCTACCCGACTCCGACTCTCCGGGCGACATATGCGACTCGGGCGAGTGCTTCCACGTGGAGGTTCGTGACCTCGGCGCCGGCGCGCGCGGCGGCGGCAGCGAGATCGGGAGCGTAACCCTAGGCACACGCCCTAGGCCCGCCCGGAGGGTCGCAACCCAGCGGACAGGGGAGCCTCCCGACCCACGGGGGAGGCGGACCCCCGCTGTGACTACCCCGAGGCGGAGGATCCACCAGTCACACCTCGGGAGCCACGTCGACCCACCGTCGGCAGATCCGCGACCTCGGGGCTAAGCTTGACCCACGACCCAGCGTCTTCACGTTCGGAGAAGATAGGCAGCGCTCGAGCAAGGCCACCGTAGCGGCGCCCAACCCGAGCCCGTACGACACGGCCCGCCCGACGGCGTCGGCAAAGGATCGTCAACAGCGGGGGGGGGGCAAGCATCCTCCGTCTTCCGGCGTCACGAGCCAAGCGTCGGCGGCTGCGGCTTATACCTTTCCGTCAATGCGGAGCCCTCCACCGGGAGCGCCGCATCCGCGACGGCTGCGAGCTTCATCGAGGACCGCGCGGTCCAGCGGTAGGGCTCGTCCTCGCGCCTTCGGCGCTCAGAAGGGCGAGAACCGGGCGTCCCCCGGGAAGGAAGCAGCGAGCCTACATCCCACGAGGATCCGCGAAGGCGGCTCGCGAGTGCATCGGGGACAACGGCAGCCTCAATAGCGGTGGCCTTGGCGCCCAACATCGTGAGGAGGCGGGCGCGGGGCGAGCGCGACCGCCCGGCCTTGCCCGGCGCGGGCGTGACAGCCCGGCGAGGACGCGGCGGCAGCGGACCCGAGGGCCTTGTGCCTTGGCCAGGGAGATCCCGGCGCCGCGATTCCCGGTTCGGTTCCGCCAGCCCGCCAACCTCACCAAATACTCGGGTGAGGCGAACCCCGGGGTTTGGCTCAGCGATTACCGCCTCTTTGCCGGCTAGGCGGGCGGGGACGACTGAGCTCATCATCCGCAACCTTCCCCTTCACTGGCGGCGCCCACTGGTGGAGCACCTTCCCGCCCGCCGCGATCTTTGGCGGGCCGACCTAGTCAAGGTCTTCGTGGGAAACTTCCGGGGCACATATGTGCGCCACAGGAACTCTGGGATCTCCGTAGCTGCCGCCCGGAAGCCCGATGAGTCGCGGCGACTTCATCGCCGCTTTCCAAGAAGTGCACCGAGCTGCCGGCGTGGCCGACACCGCCATCATCGGCGCGTTCCTCGGCGGGACAACCTGCAAGGAGCTTGTCCTGGCTGGGTCGGAAGATGCCTCCACCGCCAACGAGCTGTTTGAGGTGGCCACAAATTTCGCCTCCGCGAGGGAGGGATGGGGGGCCATCTTTCGGCGCCAACGACAAGGACAAGCGGAAGAACGAAGAAGCCGGGCGGAATAGCAACCCACAACGGAAAAGAAGAACAAGAGGGGTAAGCGGAGGGAAGCAAGGCAAGAAGGAGGAAGACTCGAGGATGATCTCGTCATTGCGGCGGCCCGCAAGGCACCCGAGGCCCCCGGGGCCGGGGGCGTTCGACGACATGCTCAAGAAGCCATGCCCCCTTCCACAAGTTCCCCGTCAAGCACACCATGGGGGAGTGTGACTTGGCCTGCCGATTCTACCGAAGCTGCCCCGCCCGAGGACAAGAAGAAGAAGAAGAAGGAGGATGAAGACAAGGACGACGGGTTCCCGAAGGTCCACGATGTCTTCATGATCATCCGGAGGCCTCCCGGCCGAACCTTTCTCCGCGTCGGATCAAGCGCGGCGCCGAGAAGTATTCTCGGTGCGTCCACCGCCGCGGTACTGCGTGGTCGGCGGAGGCCATCACCTATGGCCTCGATGACGACCCGCTCTGCGTGCCAAACCCCGGGAGATACCCGCTCGTGGTGGATCCCGTCGTCGGCAACGTTCGGCTCACTAAGATGCTGATGGATGGCGGCAGCGCCCTCAACATCCTCTACTCCGACACCCTCGGCCTATTGGGGATGGGCGCCCGCGCCTCCGACCCTCCAACTCTCCCTTTCGAGGGGCATCGTGGCGGGCAAGCGAGCACGGCCCCTCGGGCAGATCGATCTCCCGTCGTCTTCGGGGACGCCATCAAACTACCACAAGGAGGTCATCACCTTCGGCGTGGTTGATTTCGAGGGACTTACCACGGCATACTCGGACGTCCCACATACGCGAAGTTCATGGCGGTCCCGAACTACACGTATCTCCTCCTCAAGATGCCAGGCCCCAACGGCGTCATAACCGTTGGCTCCTCCTACGAGCACGCGTTCAAGCTGCGGCGTGGAGGCCATCGAGCATGCCGAGGCCATGGCCATCTCCGAGGCTCTCGACTCCAAAGCGCCACGCCCGGCACCTTCGAGCCGTCCGATGGGGTAAGGGAGGTCCCACTCGACCCCTCCACCTCGTCCGGCAAGGCGGTGAAGATCTGTGACTCCCTCGACCCTAAATAGGAAGCCGTGCTCGTCGACTTTCTCCGCGCGAACATCGACATCTTGGCGTGGAGTCCCTCGGACATGCCGGGCATTCGAGGGATGTCGCCGAGCACTCCCTTGATATCGGGCCGGGTCGGACCCCGGTGAAGCAACGGCTAGCGCCCGATTCGACGAGGAGAAGCTTGAGGGCCATCGAGGAGGTGAACAAGCTTTTGGCGGCGGGTTCATCAAGGAGGTGTTCCACCACGAGTGGTTATCTAATCTGTCTTGGTTAGGAAAAAGAGTGGGAAATGGAGGATGTGTGTAGACTATACTAGTTTAAATAAAGCATGTCGAAAGTCCCTTTTCCCTTACCGCGTATCGATCGGATAGTCGACTCCACCTCGGGATGTGAGCTCTTATCCTTCCTTGATGCTTACTCCGGCTACCACCAAATAAAGATGAAGGAGTCCGACCAGCTCGCGGCGTCCTTCATCACCCGTTCGGCATGTCTTTGTTGCGTGGCGATGCCCTTCGGGCTCGAGGAACGCAGGGGGGCCACGTACCAGCGGTGCATCTTTGGGCGTCTTCGGCGACCACATCGGCGAAACCGTAGAAGGCCTACGTCGGCGACATCGTGGTCAAGACTAAGAAGGTGACGACCTCATCTCGACCTCAAGATCGCTTTCCGGTGTCTTAAGGCCAAAAGCGTCAAGCTCAACCCCGAGAAGTGCGTCTTGGGGTCCCCGAGGCATGCTCACCGGGTTCATCGTCTCAAACGCGGCATCGAGCCCAACCCGGGAGAAGGTGACTGCGGTGACGAGCATGGGGGCGATCAAGGACCTGAAGGGCGTCTGGCGAGTCATGGGTTGTCTGGCGGCCCTCGGCCGCTTCATCTCACGGCTCTGCGAGAAGGGCCTGCCCTCAGTATCGCCTCGAGAAAGTCCGAGCGCTTCTCTTGGACCACCGAGGTCCGGGAGGCCCTCGACAAGCTCAAGGCTGCCCTCACGGTGCCCGATCCTCGTCCCGCCTGCCGAAGGTGAACCCCTCCTCTTGTGCGTCGCTGCGACCACCCGGTGGTCGGTAGCGGCCATCGTCGTCGAGAGGCAGGAGGAGGGCCACACCCTGTCGGTCCAGAGGCCAGTCTACTTCATCAGCGAGGTGTTGTCCGAGACCAAGATCTGCTACCCGCAGATCCAGAAGCTGCTCTATGCGGTGGTTCTGACTCGGTGCAAGTTTCGGCACTACTTCGACGCCCACCCCGTGACGGTAGTCTCCTCCTTCCCGTTGGGGAGAGATTCTCAGAATCGGGAGGTCTCGGGGCGGGTCGCCAAGTGGTCCGTCGAGCTCATGGGAGAGACCCTCTCCTACGCGCCAAGGAAGGCCATCAAATCTCAAGCCTTGGCCGACTTCCTCGCGGAGTGGACCGACACCCAGCTACCGCCACCCCGGCTCCAGGCGGAATCTTTGGGCGATGTACCGAGCCGGGTCCCCGATGAAGCCCCGGGCAGCGCCCGGCCTCTCTTCGTCTCTCCCTCGGGGTGCACATGCGATGCGTGATCCGCCTTCACTTCCAGCGTCGAACAATATGGCGTAGTACAAAGGCTGCTCAGCGGGTTAAAGATCGCCGTCGAACTTGGCGTCAAAGCGCCTCGGCGTCAGGGGACTCGCGGCTCGTCATCGACCAAGTCATGAAAGGACTCAAGCTGCCACGACCCCAAGATGGGCCAGCGTCTTTGCAAGGCGGTGCGGCATACGGAGGACAAGTTCGACGGCCTCGAGCTCAACCACGTCGTCAGGAGGCACAACGAAGCCGCCGACGAACTTCGCCAAGATCGCGATCATTTGGGAGAGCCCGGTTCCCCCGGCGTCTTCACCAAAGACCTCGCGGCTCCTTCCGTCCACGCTCGGGGGCAAAGGGGAGGTCTCGGAGGATCGTACCGACCCCCCTTGGGGGCTGGAGGCCCGTCCGAGGCCCCCTCGACATCCGAGACCCCCTCGACTTCCGAGGCATCCTCGGCATCAAATGCCGAGGTCATGGAGATCGACGGAGGGGATCGAGGCCGTCTCCAAGCCGGTTGGAGAAAGCCATACCTCGATTTGGATCATCAGGGGTCCTCCCCGAGGACTTCAACCAAGCCAGGCGCATCGCGAGAAGAGCGAAGTCCTTCGTCGTCATCGAGGACGAGCTCTACAAGCGAAGCCCCTCGGGGTCCCCTGCGGCGATGCATCACGGTCGAGGAGGGCCTCGCCCCAGCCCACAAGATCCACGCCCGGTGTCTGCGGCCACCACGCCGCTCCCCCGCTCCCCGTCGGCGGCGCTTTCCGACAGGGGTTCTACTGGCCGACCGCGGTCGCCGACGCCACCGAGGTAACGCACTGCGAAGGATGTCGATACTATGCTCGTCGACGCACCTACCGGCCCAGGCGCCCGGACCATCCCGATCACGTGGCCTTTTCGCCGTGTGGGGTTTGGATCTGGTAGGACCCCTCAAGAAGGCGCCCGGGGGCTTCACTCATCGCTCGTCGCCATCGACAAATTCTCTAAATGGATCGAGGCGCGCCCGTTACCTAACATTCGGTCCGAGCGGGCGGTACTTTTCTTCACCGACATCATCCACCGCTTTGGAGTCCCGAACTCTATCATCACCGACCACGGCACCCGGTTCACGGGGGCGAAGTTCGAAACTTCTGCGATAAGCACTAGATACGCATCGTCGGTCACCGATCGCGCACCCCCCCCACGAGCGGGCAGGTAGAAGCGGGCCAACGGGATGATCTTTGCAAGGGCTCAAGCCTCGGATCTTCAACAAGCTCGACAAGTTCGGCAAAAGGTGGCTCGTGGAGCTCCCCCGGTCCTCCTGGAGCCTCGGGGGCGGCGACCAGCCAGAGCCACGGGTTTCACGCCCTTCTTCCTGGTGTACGGCGCCGAGGCTATCCTGCCTACCGATTTAGAGTTTGGGTCCCCGAGGCTCAAGGCCTACGACGAGGCACGCAACCAGGCGGTTCGGGAGGATTCGCTGGACATGCTCGAGGAAGCCAGGGATGCCGCCCTCCTACACTCAGCAAGATACCAGCAGTCCCTCCGACGCTACTACGATCGACGGGTCCGCACCCGAGACCTCAAGGAAGGCGATTTGATGCTCCGTCTCCGTCAGGACAACAGAGGGCGCCACAAGCTCACGCCGCCTTAGGAGGGGCCCTTCATCATCGCTGAAGTCCTCAAGCCGGGCACGTACAAGCTCGCTAACGAGGCCGGTGAAGTCCTCAACAACGCTTGGAACATCCAACAGCTACGTCGCTTTTACCCTTAAAAATTCCAAGCATTGTACATACGCTTTGTACCTTTGGCTAAATAAAACTAAGTCCTTGGACGTTTCTCCCAAAATCAAAGCATTACGTCCCTAGAAGGACTCGGTGAGACTTGGAGACAAAACCAAGCCTCCCCGGGGGGCTAGAAAGGGGGAACCCCCTCCGGAAAGCACCCCCAAAAAATCTTTTGCGTTTTTCCTAACTATCTTTACGTAGACTCTTCGTTCGAAGATTTCGCATACTTAGGAAAAAGCACGACCCGAGGTCATCCCGAGGCCGAGGGCGGCCGAGCCAGCGAGGCCACCTACGCCCGAGCGCTTCACGGTGCCTCCGCTCGTATCCTCGGCCAAAAGGATGACCCCAAGTGCCGCGAGGAGGTCGCTCGATCACGGAAAGGCAACGGGGCCGAGGCGTCTACTCGCGCAGATCCTTACCTTCGGTTAAAAAGCGACCCCGGCTGCAAAGCATCCTCGCAAAACCAAGTAGCGAATACAAAGCGGAAGGGAATGCGAGAGATAACGAAAAAGCTAGTACAAAAAGCTTAAAGCCTCGGCGGGCGATTCACATAAAGTGTTCCACGAACACACGCCAACGCAAGTTCCTATTTACATGGGCTTTTCGGGCCCGGCTTGCGAGGCTCTGCGGGGGCGTCGGGCCGCCCGGCATCGCGGGCGGCGGCGTCCACAACCTCGGAGCCTCGAGCCGCGGCTTCCGCGGTCTCGGCGTTCTCGGCACCGGGGCTCACGGCTTCGGCGGCTGCGGCTTCCAGGAGCCACGGTGTCGGGGGCCGCGGCCCCGGCGGCCACGACCTCGGCGTCCGCGGCCTCGGCGTCACCCGGCTTCCTGCGGAGGGGTGGAGGCGGCGGCGCGGCGCAAAGGTGGCCGCCCAACGCGGCGGGAGCCCCCGCTTCGCCTCGGCCTCCTCGGCGAGTTGGGCCAGCACCTCGCTCTCGCGCCCCATCTCCTCTTCGGCCCACGGACGAGTCCCTCGGCGATCCGAGGGAGGTCGAGCCGATAGTGGGACATGGTCGGCGCGGCGTGTGTGATACGCCCGACTTCGGAGGGCCTCAGGGGCGCGCGCCTCCACCCCCCGTGGTACCATGGCGGCCAGCGCCACCAGGTTGCTTCCGCCCGGCGTCCTCCCCGCCTCCACCGCGGCACGAGGCGCCCGTAGCCTCCCCGCGTCGGGGTCTCGAGCTCGCCCTGCGCCCGAGTTATAGGCGGCCTGCGACGCGGAGAGGTTCTCTCTAACTCCATCACCCCGCCTGCCAGGCCTGCACCAACCCGAGTTAGGTTCTCGGGACGACATAACACAGGCACGAAGGGCGATCGCGGCGCCTACCCTGCGGGCTGGTCGCGGAGGGTCGTGGCCTCGGCGATCCCTGCATGACCGCCTCCTTCGGCTTGGAGTACTCCCCGGCCGGGGCGGCGTGCTCGGCCTCGAAGGCCTCCCGGCTTCTCGGACGGGGACTTGATGGAGTCCGCCCCGCCTTGAAAGCCTCGGCAACCATCGCCTCCTTCTCCACCCGGAGCTGGTCAAGGCTTTTGGCATGACCCGCCGCGATCTCCCCGGCAAGGGAGGCGTCCTCCGCGCCGCCGAGGCCTCGGACTGCAGGCTGGGAAACGAGAAGACGGAGCTTCTCGAGGCTCGGCGTCCCTCTCCGACACGGTCGTCGTCACTGGGCAACCAGCCCCTTCTGCTGAAGGTACTGGTCGTGGAGGCCGGCCGACGCGCTGAGGAGGTCCGACTTCTTGCCCGACGTCTGCGCCAACTCCTGCAGACACACACCCTCTTTCGGTCGAGACTGGGAAAAGGCCCCCAAGGGGAATGAGGACAGAGCAACCACTTACCCGGAAGCAACGGGGGGAGTTCTGGCACAGCCCGACACGATGGTCCGAGGCGGCCTTCTCATAGCGGTCGACGCACTGCGTCACGCTCACCCGGGACCTCACCTCCCAGGCGTCGTCCCGGCGAAAGGTCCCCCCGCTTCTCCAAGGCCCCCAGGCGGCCGGGCTCTCCAGCCTCGGTAGGTACCTGGGCGGGACGCCCCGCCCGGCACCCGGCCGAGGCGGGCGGCATCCACGGTGGGCGCCCCCTCACCTGCGC
Organism: Chrysopogon serrulatus; assembly: GCA_015844335.1. Lineage (NCBI taxonomy): Eukaryota > Viridiplantae > Streptophyta > Magnoliopsida > Poales > Poaceae > Chrysopogon > Chrysopogon serrulatus. Next base: position 24,003 of record JADLZL010002856.1, read on the forward strand.
CTCCTCGGTCTCCCCCTCCGGCCGAGGCGACTCTCCGCCTCGGGTGTGGCCATGACTTGGCCGGGAGCTGAGGCTGGCTCCGCCTCGGTCATGGCCACATCGGCAGAGGCAACCACCGCGGGCTCCTCCACCGGCCTCCTACCTGGCACCGGGATTCCACCTCGGCCGACACGGCCAAGATCACCACGTCGTCCTCCTCGGCGGGCGCCTCCGCCGGCCCGGTATGGCGCCCGACGGGGCCGGCCCCTTCGACCGATGGCGCCACGGTCGGCGCCCCGGGCTCCCACGGCAGACGCCTGCACCGCCTCCGTCTCCGTCGCCGAGGACGCTCCACGGTTGGCGGCGCCTCGGCGGTCTTCTCCCCTCCTCGGTCCCGGCCGTCGTCTCGACGGCGGAGCCGAGGCTCGCGACTCCCAGCCCCCCGCTTTAGCTGTTTCCGAGGGCGGAGGCGCCGCATCCACCGCTGCTGGCGCTTTAGGCTGCGGATGGGCACAAGGTAAAATTAGTAGGCGGGACGTCGGAATCAACAACAAGGTACCAACACCACTTACCCGCGCAATTTAATCTTGGCTTTGACCGGGACCCTCCCAAGGGGAGGCGTCGGGCGCCCGGCCGACCCGCGCCTTCGGGCGTCTGCCGCGGGTCTCCGACCCGCTCTTAGCCGGCGCGGGCAGCTGCGGGGATGGGCCTCGGCGGGGGGAGGGGCTCGGCGATCTCCCTTCCCCAGCGGCGTCGCGCCTCCCCCGAGGGGCGTCCCAGCGCCGGAAGTGTCGCGCGGCCCCCAAGTCGGTGACAGGAGGCGAGCCTCTCCCGGTGGCCCTTTCGGACGCCTGCGTCATCAACGAGCTGCCGCCCGCTGGCGCGCGCGTCACCTCGGGGATCAACCCCGAGCAGCGGCTCGGCTTCGTCCTCGTCCCACTCCCCCTACCGCCATCATCGTCGTCATCACCATACTCGGTGGTCTCCGACGGCGTCTCCTCCCGAGGGAGGTTCTCCTGCTCCTGGCGCCGCCGCAGCCGAGCCAGGTCATCCTTCTCCTTACGCTGCGGGACGTTTCGGCGCCGCGGTGCTCTCCTTCTCCTTCCTCTGCGCCAAGGGCGGCGCGTCGCGGTTGGCCTTCTTCTCCCGGGGCGGGGGGCCCGGCGGCCTCAGCCTCTCCGCGAGCCCTTGCAAGCGATGATGACCAGGATTAGCGTGGGAAAAAGAAGAAGAACGGAGCACACGTCGGAGCAGAGGGGCGAGCCTTACCAGACTGATGTAGTCCTTGTCCGGCCGCATCGGGATCTTGAGCAGCTGCGAGTGCTCCACCGACGCCGCCTGCCTCGTCCGGTCGAGGACCTCGGCGTACCCTAGGTCCTCGGCCGCCATCCGGGTGCCCCGGGGCGTTGCCGGGCCGCATGTCATACAGCGCGTACTTGCCGATGCATCGGCGGCAGACGCGCCGCTTGTGGAAGCCGGCGATCACCGCCCGAGGCGTCTGGACCGCCTTGGTCAAGCGCGCCAAGGCGGAGAATACCTTCCTCAGCGGGGTCACCCTCTCGGCGATCAGCTCCTTCCGCCACGACGGCGGCTCGGAGTCGAACACCTTCCCGGTGTAGGCGGGCAGGTGGTCATAGTCGTTGCGAAGATAGAACCACTTCTTTGTGCCACCCACGGTTCGAGGTGGCAAGCTTCGCCGGGGGATATACTCCCAGCGGTGCTTAGACCCGCATTTGCGGCGTGCAGCTGCCGGCCCGGACCGCCCAGACCTCTTCCCTTCTCCTTTTTCCTTCTCCTTCCCCTTCTCCTTCTCCGCCCTGGCGGAGATTTCAAAACAGGGTGGCCTCGAAGAAGTAAAGCCACAAGTCCCAAGTGGGCGTCGATGCCGAGGTAGCCCTCGCCTGACAGCCGCCACGAAGACCCTTGGCGTGGGAGATGCAGTTGGGGGCGAAATTGTGGAGCTCCAGGCCGTAGTGCTCTAGGAGTGCGCGGAGGAATCGCCCCACCGGCATCGAACCCAGCGCTCGTGGGCGCCGTGAAGCTCACGGCGTACCCGGACGGAGGACGAATGCTGGTGGTCCGGCGGCGGCACGATCCCTCCGGCCGCCGATGTCGGTCCGGACGCGCGAGCCCCTTCTCGCAAAGGCGCCCCCAACTCCGGCTCCGTCATCGAGCACGACTCCCACTCCGCCACTCCGACGACATCGGCCTTGGGCGCCATCAAGGAAGAAGTGGGGGTAAGCTAGGAAGATGGCGTGGGAGCCCTCCCTCTCTCTCTTCTCTCCGGCGAGCTCAAGCTCTCTCTCTCTGACGGCGGAAAGAGCAAGGGCAAAGAGCAGCAGCAGCAGGCGTGGGAAGGAGGGCCAACGCGGCCGCCGCACAGGTATTTATACCCGACACGCTCCCCCTCTTTGCATTAATTGCGTATCGGCCTCCGATACGCCGTAATCGATACACACCACGCACGGCACGAGGCGCCGACGAGCGGCGGCAGCGGCCACGGGCTCAGCGCACCACGCCGGCGTCACCGCGATGCGCCTCCCGCAAAGGATCCGGGCCACGAAGCCCGGGGCCCTGCCACCAGGCGTGGCCACAGCGGAAGCCGCAGCGCCGCACGTCACGTCCCCCGTGGGACCCACGAACACACGCGCCGTCAAGCGCCACGGCGGGGGGAAAGTGGGGCCCGCCACCGCTTCGGCGGGCCTCCACATCCCGCTGGCCGCCTGAAAAGACGCGCCCACGCTCCACGACGGGGGCAAAACAAGGGTTCCTTCTCCACAAAGGAGCCAGGCGACGGCCCATTTACGGTCAGAGGTTTGCAGGCTGGCCCATCTAAGGGTTCGGCGGCCACCTCGGGGCAACGAGTCGAGGGGGCAGCTCAGGACGGCCTCATACACAGCCTGGCCCCGCGCAAAGCCGGGGGCCGCCCTGCAACTTCCAAGGCCAGCATGGCAGCCGAGTAGGGGGGATCCCGCGTGGGAGAGCATCGAGCCCTCGGGGACCCGGGCGGACGGGACCCGAGCCCCCCGCCTCCAGCACACCGCGGCGAGCTCTTATGAACCGCGCCTCCGGCCCAGCCAACCCCTAGCGAACGGGGCACAGGCGGTTCACTTGGATCCTCCCGTTAACAGCTCGCCGGATCTAGTCGTGTTCGACACTCGTCGACGATAGCACGACGAAGTCCACCCTCCTCCCTGCGGAAGGGAAGCTGAGGTGCGTAAAAAACTGACGGCTGAGTACCAATTGGGTTCCCCTCGTCACTACGAGGGCTCGGGCTTCCCCAACGCGAACCAATTCGGCAAAAACGCCTGAAACCTAGCCGAACCCCCCCTGGGACGAGCCGACGGGCCCGGGGCTCGGCAAAGCACGGACTGCTTGTCCGCCAAAACACGCACAAGCCCTCTGGACGAGTGCCCTCACTCCTCCGAGGCCTCGGGGGGCTACACCCGGCCGGGTGCGCTTCTGCGCCCCGCCCGGTGAGCACGGCTCTCGAAATAAGCCCCAAAACCACACCGTGCGAGTTAAGTACAAGCCCTCGAAGGAGTCCCCAAACTCCTCCGAGGCCTCGGGGGGCTACACCCCCCCAAGGCTCGCGCGCACCCCTGCGGAGAAGTGTCAATAGCAGCCGAGGGGCCGCGACCTCAGCCTGCCGAGCGAGTGCACCCACTCCTTCAGAAGGCTCGGGAGCTACTGTCGGGGACCAGAATAAGGGCCCCATAAGGAAAGCCCAACAAACGCAAACTTTGGCCCAATAGGCCTCCCGCTGCTCTACCAAGGCCGCGGCTCCAGCGCACCAGAGCAGGTGTACCTCCTCTGGCCCATCCGAGCTCACCCCGCTAAGGGCTCGGGCGGGAGAGCCAATTCTCCGCCTCGCCCCGAGCCCCCCGCCGGGGCCTCGGACGAGCTTCCGTTCTCCGCCCCGACCAAGCCACCACCGGCGGGGGCCTCGGACGAGCCTCCGGCTTCCGCCCCGCCCGAGCCCACGGCAACCGGGCCTCGGGACGGGGCCCGCGCCCGCCAGTCGAAGACCGTACCACCGATTTGACGCATATCCACCACCGCCCGTGTCAGGAGCGCTCCATGCTCTGACAAGGGATGGGCATTGCCCCGTCGCGGCCCACGCTGGCGATCATGCTTACGCAGTCTCCACGATGGAGGCCACGCCCGCCCGTGGGGCCCTGGCCGCTTAACTAACCCTCCGCCGGGTCCCATCGCCGGAACTCGGGGACGCCGTCCTACCACGCCAAGGCCACGCCGGCCCGGCGTCACCCCTCGTGCGGGAGTGGACTGGGACGCCCATTCCGATCAACCAACAGCCCACCCGTGAGCCCCGAGCACGGGATGGGCAACTGCTGCGGCCGGCGATCGTCCGCGGCTATTCCACCCACTCCTCGTATGGCGACAAGCTCCGAGGCCCCGAGCCTCGGACTCGAGGCGGGTCAAAGCTGCAGGGCTCGCACCCCCTCCGTCGCACTTCACCAACTCCAACAGGGACGTCCGTCATTACGGACAACGAGGGGCAAGGGAGGCGGCGTCGCCTCGCCTCGTCACGATCGGGGACGATCGCCCCCGCGCCGGAGCCTCGGATGAGGGAGGACGGAAGCCCATGACCCAGCCACGAGCACGATCACCTCTTGTAAGGCCCTACCTTCCCCTTGCGGCTATAAAAGGGGAAGGGGGGGGCCCGTAGACAATGAGCACACACAAAGCTCGATATTGGCACCTCGCTCAATCACCACGAGACTTGGGACCCCGTCCCCTCTCTTTGCTTGTACACCCTACCTATGAGCACTTCGGTGCGAGGATAATACAAGAACTCCTCCCCCCCATTTGGGCGTAGGGCCTTCTCTCTTGCCCGAACCAAGTATAAATCCTTGTGTTCATCTTGCACACCATCCGGAGTTGGGAGCACGCACCACAAATTCACTCGTTGGTGCTAGGGCCACCAGTTCTAGCACCGACAAGAAGGTAGGTGAAGAACCCTAGATTGATCAGGCTCTGATACCAATTGTTGGAATCAAATCAGGGATTTGGGGGAAGTTTTCTGTATTAACTTAGCCAAGCTAAAAAGGCAGTTTTGGGGGGTACATATGGGGCTTCTTGAGAGCCAAGAAAAGAGAATACAGCAGCTAGCTTAGAAGCTAAGCAAAGGATAAAGTAGCATATTCTAGGAATAAAGTAGATGCTAAAGGATAAGCACTAGACTTAAACTATCACTATAGCTGAGAGAAGCTGGGTTTTAGAACTGTTGATGTAACTGTGAATTTTGTATTCAATTAAGTTTGTTATGTACAAAATAGGAAGCTCTTGATAGTGTCATATGTTCCACAGCTAAAATATGGTAGGCTATCCTTTTTAGTTTATGCGAAGAGATAAAATTTGAATTAACTGGCATATGTGCATGTCATCCTGCATAATTACTATACTAAAGCATTTCCTGCACAAAGTTTGCCAATAACACTTGGCAGCTATGTGCCATTGTCTTGGCATAGATTTAGTCATGTCCTATAGAGAAGATGCTTTGATCATAGCCAAGTTTGGTGGGCAAAGCTGAAAGCCCTTTACTAGATTGATTCCTGTGCATGACCCCTTAGAACGCCTTAAAAGTTTTTAGGCACCACCTGGCTAACACATCATGGATTAACAAACTGACTAGGAGTCTAGGACTCTTAGACTTCCTAAAGATAGCAAGAGATGACATACCAATAATATAATACTCCCTCCAGTCTTATAAACATGTTTATGATAAGATTTAGTCAAACTGTAAAAACTACAAACATCAATTTTTTTTTAAAATATTTGGTTTAAAAATTTGTAAAGTTAAATTTGTAGCATTGTATGAGAAATATTTGCAAAATCTCATAAAGTTGGAGAGTTTTAAGAATATATTCTAAAAGAAATTAGTGGTCAAAGATATGCATTGAAGACCCTGTAAAGCCAAATGTGATTTTTTTTTTTTTTTTTTGACTGGAGGGACAATATCTGGACTTCCTAAACAAATGTAACCTGCTAGGACTCAGTCTTATGTATCTAATCTGGTTTCTGTAACAGCACTGCTTGTATCAGCATATTGTACCCTTGTTAGTTTTCTATTATGTAGATTTTGCTGGCTCTTTTGCACCAAAACCAATAGTTCATAGCTGTTGTTTTTTCACATTAATAATGGTGATTCCACCTTGAATTCCTGAGAAAGGGAAAAAAACAAACTTTTAAATCATGTCAACTTGGCATATGCAAGCAGTTGTTATGGGTAGGGGAGTTAGGACTGTTGAGTATTATGGATTTCTCATGAGTACTGTCTATTACTGGTAATACCATCATCGATGGGTAGCAGTTGGTTCCACTAGAAGTGTCTTAGTCTATACTTACAGTTTGGTAACAGTTTTCTCTAATGCAAAATACAGTGGTTATGGCAGCTAATTTTGGTGCACCAGCATCTATTTTGTAATGTAATTATAATTCCTCCTGGTGCACTCAATATATACCATATACTGTATACTTATATAGTAGATGTCAAGCATCAAGACTATATTTCTAGTTAGTTGGTTACTTACCTGTGAGATCTGACTCAATCCAGATCTAGAAAAGTAGGAATTAAGAAAACTAGCATAGTCCACAGCTGACTTAATAGTTAATACAGTACGAGTACATACTACAAACTAAGTAGTTAAACACTGCAAACAACATTCAGAGTTCTTAAGATAACACTAGTTGGGATTAAACCGGCATTCAGCAGAAGCAGCCCATCTGCCTATTAATTCCTGATAGCCAAGAGACCTTATCGGATAATTCATCGGACGATCAGGTTTCTGATCGCTCTGATCGTATCGGAGGCCTAATTGAGTACTAGGTACTGATAAGGATGATTAATCACGATTAATCATGATTAATCGGACGATCAGAAAACATAGGTGTGCGCAGTGGTATTCATGTGCTAGGTGTCTTTTGCCACTTCTCATCTTATTCACCTTTCTCTTAGGGCCTGTTTGAGTGTTTGGTTCCCTGTAATTGAAACTTATTCCAGAAATGGATTCTAGCAATTAGATTCAACAAGAAAGCGATTTACCTAGAATATGATTCGATTCATCCTGTTTGGATGTACCAGGAATCCTTTTCTAACCATCAGTGAACCATGACCAACCCAAATGAAGAGAACAAGATAATCAAAGCCAAACAATCTACATCAGACCAAATCAGAACGGAAACACAGAAAGGGAGAAAAATACCCAAGTGGGCCAGACCTCTATGCCGAGGTTACTGGAGTGGAAACCCACTGCTTACCTATCGTTCACTAGCCCTCACCATGGAGCACGGTGAAGGCTTCAGGACTTGTAGAAGTTGCCAGGTCCAGTTTCACCATGGAGCTTGAGCGTAGGCGTAGAAAGATGTATTGTTTAGATCTGATTGTGGGTGGATGAAGTATATAGAAGGGGGTCAGTAGGAACCCTAGTTGGCATGGCTCCGAGAGCAGAGCTTGGGGATGGGGGCGATAGGTGAGATCGGGGAATGAGTTGCGGAGGCGAGGGGTGAGGAGCAATTCGGCATAGGTGGTGGAACTGATTTCTGTTTTTCTGCCCATGAATATACAGCAAGCCACCGTTTTAGGTTCCGGCAAGTCCATGAATCATATTTTTCATTTCATGTGGGAAGCCAAACAGGCCAGCCTAGAAAATGATTCCAATTCAGGTCGATTCTGACAATCCAAACAGGCCCGAGTTTTTGTTGGTTATTTAGTTTGTTTTCTTATGTCTTCTATTTTGCATGGACTATTAGCTGACAATTTATCTTTGAGCCAAGTGTATTTTCTTTAAAAAAAAAAGGCAGATTGCATGATGATCACTGAAGGAACCTACTTTTATGCTCTGAATTTTTCTTGGCATACTTATATGTGGTATAATACTGCCCTTATGTTTCAACACTGTAAATTACCACTTTTGATACTATTGCTAATTATCTGCGTCAATAAAGTTGATCACATGCCAAAGGGTGCTAGATCAGTTGGTCTAGTCACTCCGGCGGCACCTCCCAGGTCCTGAGTTCGAATCCCAGTGGGAGCGAATTTCAGGCTGGGTTAAAAAAAAAAATCCCTCGCCTGTTCCACTCAAAGCACTGGGGGCCCAGCCCAATTCTCACTTGGGCAACGGTAGCCACCGTGTATGGGTGCAAAACAGGGGTTCGGGTTTTCTCGCCGGGTGAGAAGGCACTTTCTTCTTAATTTGAAAGCTGCGGCGGCAGTCTTAACCGCCCCGGTCGAGTTTTTTTTTTCAATAAAGTTGTTCACATGTACAAATCAATAGGCATGCGGAGTGTCTGATTGATCATAGAAGACCTGCAGTCCTGCACTGCACTGAATTTCATATCTTGTGTAATTTCTGATTTCATTGTGGCTACATTAGTATTTTCACTTCCTTCAAAATTACAGATGACCAGTTTACAAACTTAGAAGTACAGAAGGTAATTTATTTGAAACAAGAGCATATTATCCCAATTAAAAGCACTGCTTGAAATCTGGAATGTGGAATTCTAAGCGTAATGGTTCCTGAGGCAAAAGGCAGTTTTGCAGAATTACAATGACTATTGACTACCAAAGTTTTCTTTTCAGGGATGCAACAAGCGTCGAACAAAGTGGTAGTGTCTTCCACTGGCACAAGAGGTTGATCTGTTATGAAAGGCCATGTGCAGAGGGAAGAACCTGTACTATGGTCTCAATAATGCCATGTTGCATAGTTATTTCATTGGGTCATGGTTGTCCTTTCTTCCTTCGATGTGAGGTCAGTGTTTTGTCTTTTGCCTTCCTGTTAAGTTGGTGTGTCCACATGTCTAGAATTTTACATGACCCCATAACAAATTAACAGTGTCAATACTCAATATATCACAATGTTTCTTTCCAATCCCATGAAACAGTTTCAATATCTTTTTTTGTGCCCCAGTAGCCAAGGTACTGTGTCATATAATTGTTTGGTCACTAGTTTTCTTGTTAAATACCTGTTCTCTCGAATAATGTTTACCTTATCTATTTTTTTCCCTGACATGCTTCTGGTAAATGTACCAACAGATCATAATCTTTTTTTAATTTTTTTTTAGAGTCTAGTGGACACTATCTACATTTTTGTTGGCATTCTAAATGGAGTATAACTTTTGTATCTGCTGTTGAGTCACTTTATAATTTTTTTTAAGGAAAAATTGCAAAACCACGCTGTCACCTTGGTTTTGAGATTCCACCCCATAACACTTTTTGTTGCTAAAAACCATCCCACCATATATACACTGAGCTGATTTCGCCCATTCTTTCCATCCTAGAGCAACTGGTGTATGCATTATTAAAGTTAGATACTCTAAAAGAACCCAACATTTTTTTAGAGCTTGCAGCAAAACACTGATGAAAAGCTTAAACATACTTCTGTGAATTTGAGAAAAAAACACTTAAATGTGGCTACACTGGTTTTTTCTATCTACTCCCTCAAGGCCTCAATTCTAATTGTAAGTCGTTCTGCCTTTTCTAGGTACATAGCTTTTGCTACTCACCTAGATACACATTATGTCTAGACACATAGTAAAAGCTATTTATCTAGAAAAGCCAGAACGATTTACTATTTGGAACGAAGGGAGTATAATATTTCTTAACCGCAACATGATGATTGATGATTACAAGCATCAGAACAAGTATTGCTCGTCTAGCATGGCCTGTAGTGGCTTCTGACTTGAGAGAATGGGCAGGATCTGTGGAGCACATGCTTGGTGGGGTGGTTTTTGCAATAGAGCCAACTAAGGTCTAAGGGGTGGGCATTTGCAACAATACACCTCAAGATTGGAATATCATATCTAAGTTACATATAGGGTGGATTTTGAATTTTTTTTTTTTTTTATTCAAATGAAGGAACATAAAGACCAAAATGGACTTATTTACACATGTAAAATTTGGCTTCTGAATTAATGTGATATTCTATTCTTACTCGATCGCAATAGTGCTGCTTAATCATTCTGGGTTGGATTCCAAAGAGAGGGAGACAAGACAACTTGGGCGTTGAACTAACAACTGTAAAGTCCTTGGATCATTAATGTAGTGTCCCTGCTGTGGTCCTGGCTTAACATACAGTTATTTCTAGCGCTAGGCCAACAGAAAAGAAACTGACAGAAAAAAAATACATCCTGTTGTAGCATGGAAAATAGAATTATTTCACTTTCACTGCATGGACAAACAAAATACATCCTGTTGTAGCAGTTGTAGCATTTATTTGTGGTCTCGTCTGTTTCTCTTTTGACTTAAAATGATCAATAGATTTTGCTCAGAAGTCCTTGAAAAAAAAAATCTGGAGGGGACTGTATTCTAGACCAATGGAGGTGACTGGGGTGTCAGCTCTGAGTTTACCATGTCAAGGACACCATTCCAATAATTCTTTTCGTCCTCGTCTGATGCTTGATTGCTGTGCTCAGTTTGGCCATGGTTGGACTCACCCCAGCATTCTGATGCGTCATGCTCATTGGATACATCAAGCAGCATGCCAGTGAAGCCAGCTCCAACCCCAGCCATCCCTGAGAACCACGGCTCCTCACAGCCAATGAAGTCATCTTCCCTCTCCTTGCTGTCCAGTTCCAGCACTTGGTGCTTGCTGAAGATCTGCCAATCGTTTTCTTCACCCTCCAACTCATCACTCCTCTGATGCCATATCGAAGAGTTGCTTTCTGATACATCTAGTCTGTTGGTCCTGGGGGTTGGCAGCATGCCACTATTGCTCCCTGTAAATGTCAGTGTGGAGGTAGGTGACTCCAGGTCTATCTTTGCACCCTGCCATACATGCAGCATGTCAAGGCATGGAGAAGCAGCAGAGGCAGGTACATTCGTTGGCTGTGGATGGAGTGCAGTTGGTGTTGGTGTTGCTGTTCGTATCTTCGATTCTCGAGCCAGCCGTGCCTCAGCCTCGAGGCGGGCGCTCTCCCATTGTGCCATGTGGCTGAGGCTTGCAGCGGCCTTGGCTGATTTGTCGTCTATGGTGCCAGTGAGAGTGCCACCGATAGATTTGTGGGTGACAGGATCGATCCCCATCTTAGCCAGCCTTTTCTTCAGGTGTGTGTTCCAGTAGTTCTTGATCTCATTGTCCGTGCGATTTGGTAGATGCGTTGCAATGGCCGACCACCTGAACAGTGCCATGAAACAAACCTATGATTTAAAATTAGCATCTTGTTTCATCTACATGTATGCCGAAATTCTATGTCAGAGCACAGAAAAAGAGGACTGAGGGAAGGGGAGATGAGATGGCAAATTAAAAGGTACAAATGCCATGCCATAACTCGGTACATGCAGCGGGGTAGATTGATGCACTTAGATGCCTGCATACAGAAAATGCACTAGAAAATCCTTTATAATTCAGTATAAATACACTGACAATCCCTTCTCTTTGCTTTCAGATGTGACAGAGGCTAACATATATGCTTTGTAAATTGTCACTAAATGGCAGGCAGCAGTCTTACAGGAACAGACGGTGCGCTTCGTCTTAGCACAAAGAAGCCAGATAAGATACATAAGCCAAAGGATTTTTTTTCCGCTAACATGCTTACACCTATTTCATCAAGAGGGCAGAAATATTACACAACACTGATTGCCCATGAGTGAGATGCCCATGGCAGCCAGCACCAACACAAACAGAGAAACATAAGTTGGTACCCAGAACCTACGTAAGCCAAAGGATCACTTGTGCTCTGAGCACTTCAGAGGATATTACCTGTTGCCTAAGAGAGCATGAAGCTGGATGATGGTCTGCTCTTCTTGCAAGCTGAACTTGCCCCTCTTGATGTCTGGCCTCAGGTAGTTTGTCCACCTCAATCTGCAGCTCTTCCCACACCTCTGCAAGCCTGCAGGATTGTTGGTCGAGATCTCACTTTGTTCATTTGGAAGATGGTAGAATTCAGGTTTGTCCATACTCACCTGCCTTCGCAGGCAATGCTCGCCAACTCCCATGTCCATGCTCCTCAATGTAGGCAAGCAGCTTCTGATCCTCCTCCGGTGTCCATGGACCTTTCTTCAGTCCAATCTTCTCACAGCATGGTGATCGCCCCATTAAAGCAGTGTAGTGTGTTATTTTTCTGAAGTCGAGCTGACAGCTGAGTTCAGAGCCTGGCTAAAGGATAAATAGAGCAGGATGAGAAGACGACAAGTCACACTGCCACTGCTATAAATTATTAGCATGAGAGGAGGTATGAGCTCTGAATTTTTCCATGCCTTATCGTGACATAAATGCCCTCGTGTTGGGGTTGCTTCAATTTTGTTTATGAGATACAAGTAGTCGTACATTTCCTTATTGATCTACTGAACGTAAAAATACAGTAACAAACAAATGTCTTCATTTGAGGGTCAGTTTAACACTGAGGGCCATTTTGCTATGGCCCATGAATTTAAAACTGCATTAACTCCATGGTGATTGGGGTCCCACTGGTGACACCAAGTCCAGGTTGGTGTTGGGGTAAGGCAAAGAAATGATTCATTTTCTTGAGGTGAGATGGGTCAAGGCTATGGTCTGTAGCTTGATTGAGGCAGCTCACCATATTGAAGTCGTTTGGACTTAGGCTTGAATGTTTCCAGTAGATATAGTGGTATTTATGCTTTCAAGATCAGTTATTTAGTCTAGTGGAGAGGTAATATATAGCAACTTTCTTGCTATGCTTTGATCTGGGGTCTCATGTGACCGATAAGATGATTATTTGTAAGGCGTAATGCCTAAAAATGGTTCTGACTGAGGATTTCATCATGACAAGTCTGTCACGTACTCGTGTGCAGTTTTGGTGAGCAGCTATAATTGGGGTCGAAGTATTTTTAGCTATATAATCGTTTTGGTCTAGCTTTAGTTGTTGTACAAGTCGTTTCATTAATCCCATTTTGCCTATGTGGCATATGATTGCCATCTTTGTCTTGGTTTAAGGCTGAGGTGAATGGACGAAATGACTCAACCTAGAGTGGGGAGCAACTTCAGAACTGTGTATGCCTAGTTGGGCACCAAAGTCATTGCTTCTGTGGATGCAGGACTACAGGAGGTGTCAGATCATTGCAGTGTCACTTTTCAGAATAAAGGGTAGGAAGAGAAATTAATATGATTGCAGCCTTTCCGAAGAGCTGTTCTTGTGTGCCAATGATATTGTTTGCAGGTAGTGTTTCAACAGAGCAGTAAAAAAGGAGTGTTTTCCAAAGTTGTAAACACCCGCAGCAACAAAGTTCAGAAACTGATTGTGCTACAATAATTGAAACAACGTAGTTTGGAATTACTTGTTCCTAGCCAATGTTGAAACAAACAGTATTTGGTGGTGCAAGGAGCTTAGGCCAAATTAGCATGTGTTGATATTGTAGAGCTGGAAGTGAAATGGATTACTGCTTTGGGGCTAATATAACTGGTTTAGTGAGCCATCACTTTCTGAGATCCTTGTGTGCTCCATATCTAATATATCAATTTTTCAAGCTAGTTCTTCAATACTCCCTCTGTCCCATAGATTTTGTCGTTGGAAAACCGTGCCCCCCTCACAAACACGTTTCTCGAACGACATACTCCATGGGATGGAAGGAGTATCTCTTATGAAAAGTTCCAGAGGCGTGGGATTTAATTGGTAGATGTAAGAAACAAAATAAAGATTTCAAAATAAAAATAAGTGAAGATGCACAAATTGTACATGTTACTTTCCATTAAAAGATTTCAAGACTGTTTATTGGCCAAGGTATAAAATCGAGTGGATAGACAAAGGTTCTAACAGCATATTTTAACCCTCCCCTTGTATCTTAAAGCAGAAAGCGTAAGAGTTCCTCACATCACTGCACTGCAGCAGGAAAATGTGGAAGGCTATGGAACACGCAGGAACAAACTAAGTGGCAGATATCTGAAAAGTCAAACTCAGAGCAGTGGACGTTAATGTACCCTGAGCGCTTATATTATGACTATGCACAGCTTCTCATTGGCACAGAAAGTGGATTGCCTCCTCTAATTACCTTTACTTGATGTACCTCTCTCGTGAAACTCAGACAGCACATTAAGTCACTCATATAGCTCTAGGCCTATATTCGAAGTGGGCCAAACTACAAGCTGTTCAGCATCCCCACTGATGAACTGAAAGTTATCCTATGGCTTCAGGCTCACTCCATTAACAGCGCAGCAAATATGTTTGAGCTGTCCTTGGATTGGAGCATGATGGTAGGTGAGAATATGTGTGTTACTCCATATAGTTGGATGAACAACCATAGTTAATGGAATTTTGTGATTTGTCCATAGTGAGCTCCTGAAAATAGTCAAAGTACTTTCTTGATGATCGATTTGTTCACTTAAATTTATGATTGATCATGCAAAGAAACCTGCACTTTCAAGTTGCCTTTCGTAATTGCTCACTACAAGAGTCGATTCTTTTCTCGTGTACCTTTCAATGATCTAAGTTCTCGTATAGGTATATGATTCTTTATTTACTTCTCTGTACATTAGGTATGTATTACAATCTTTTTTCTTTTTGTCTTCCCTACGAATTTGAGGCAACAAAGTTTGAGTCAGATAACATATATAGAGTCATAGATAGTAAATTCTGCACATGCAAGTTATGTCAATTCAACCACTGTACTGCGTGCTGTCAGGTGCAATCAATCTGACCTAACTGGAATGTTGAATCCTGGCATTTGGTCCAGTAAACCTTAAGGCGTGACTCTTCAAGCAACGTCGACATGAAGATTAGTCCTCGTCATTTTCCTAAATTATTCCTACACACGGTCAGAAACAGGAGATTCAAGAAATAACTGTACCGGTGGCCTCTTCACCTTTTCCACATGATAGGTAACTTAAATGTCGGGCAAAGCCGTAAAGATGGTTCTATTACGGACGGTTTAGGCATTTGCTCTGTTTCTTCGCGTCTGTATCATCATGTAGCTTTCGAATGTTATGTTTGCCTTTTTTTTTTGTTTGACAGCCAAAAGAAGGTTTCATCAATTGGCCTGATCGATCGGCTGTCCTTTTTTTATTCTACAAACCATCTTAGCAAAATGTTACTGATTAATTGGTGTGTTTTTCATGACATGCTTTGGACAGTACGCAACGCATTTCTTTTTTTTATACTAAAAACCGAAAGCAGGACAGTACGCAACGCATTCTTCTTTTTTTTTTCCCTGGGATATACAAACGGAATCAAGTGAACAAAATCTATTTGTCGTTAGCTTTATAACATAGTGTGCCAATTGATTCATTTAATTATCAAGACATAAAAAACAGGCTAACCTAGTGTTTCTTTTGTTGTCGGTAGGCAGCCACTTGCATGCATATCGCGTCTAAAATTAACTAGTAACCAGGGCATGTATGTCTAATAACCTGGCGTCAGTTGCCCTGTGTCATAAGTAAAAGTTGACATGCACGCCCAGTCATTAATGCAAACATTAATATGCTTTAACAACGTAAGAGCTGTCCTTTTAACTTTGAGTTGAGGAGCAACTAGGAAGGCATCAATCATTGATTCACTGGAGATGTTAAACTACTCATGGTCGTTGAGATCCATACGCTGCTTGCACGAGTAGCTAGCTAGTAGCGAGATTGGAATATAAGTCATGGAATGCCATATCAGCATGTGACGTGGATAGGATCTCTCGGGTCATGGATCCTGATTGCTAGACCATCCGCACTGGGTCCGGGATGCTCACACGGTAAACTTTTCCCCGGATGAAAAACGCTGCACCGCTGCACGGTATACGGCCCCGTCAGCCGGAATCCCGCCCGCCGCACGCCAAAGATGGCGTCGTAGCGTGCGTGCGCTACGCTGGCCGCGCGTGGCGTGGGGTGGGGCCCAGCGCTCGTCGTCCTCTGCCACCGCTTCGTCTTCGTCCCGCGCCTGGGGAGAGGGAAGCCGCCGCCGCGCCGACCCTGCTCCACCGCGCGGCCGAGCCACGCCCGTCCGTAGCGGACGGGAGAGGGCGACGGCGAGAGGGAGGGGCCGCAGGCGCCGAGGTCCCTGCACAGCCTGGCCGCCGCGATGAGAGAGGAGGGAAGGAGGGAGCTGCCGCCTCGCGCCCGCCCCCGCCCGCAGTCACGACGGTGCCGGGTGCTAAGGCGCCTCCGGTTGCCGCCGCGCCAAGGCGGACGCTGACGCCGCATTCGCTTTCCGCTGCCAGCCAGCCTGGCATCCCCGCGGGCGCTGCGGCGGAGTGCCGCTCGTTTCGGCCGCGCGCCGCCGCCTCTAGGAGGGGACCGCTACGCTTCCGCGCGGCCGCCGCGCTCAGCTTGCCGGGCGGGCCGCCGCGGCTCGCCCGGGCAGGCCGCCGCTCGCGCCGCGCCGCTTCTGGCTGGCCGCCGCGCACGGAGCCCGCTGCGTGGGAGCTCGCCCGCCCCGCCCTGCAAGACGGCTTATCCGCCGCCGCTGCGCGCCGCCTCCCCGGCCCTGCGCGCCGAAAGCACCCGGGCTGACGCCGCCGCCCTCCGCCCGCGCCGCCGCCGCGCTTCGCGAGGTCGCCCGGTGGTGCGCCCATCTACACGCGCCGCCATTTGCCGCTGCCGTGCGACTGGAATGGGGAAGAGAGAGATAGGGAGGGAGGGGAGAGAGAGGGTGGGGGATTTTTATTAAAAAACCTGATGTGTGGGTCCCACTCGGGTTTAGAGTAGAGATATAAAGGATGTATGGGTGCGGAAGAAACTAGTATAGAGGAAAGAATCTTGATGACTGGGACGGAATATTCTTTTTTAGAGGATGGATTTAAAGGGTGACAAGTGCGGATAGCCAACGAGATTATATTCCCGGTAGCAGCTATGGGCGTCCGCAACAGTGTTTTGGCTATGTCGCCGGCATACATAGATGAGAGAAGAATAGAGAAAGGAAAAAAAGCCGGCATACATAGATGAGAGAAGAATAGAGAAAGGAAAAAAAGCTCGGGTGACAGACTATGGAGATATGTTCACAGAGAGAGCTCGCTCTATGGCAGTACTCGAGAGGTGTGCGAGATAGCGCTTCGTGACTCGCTAGCGACTGGAAATTTTGCGTTCTCTTAGCTCCACGTCACCATCTAGCTAGCAAATCATCGGCCTCTGGGGACGCCCTAAGAGCACGTACAGTAAGCCATGATAGTTTGGCTAGCTAATAGTTAACATAATGCAACAAAGTCCTAGGTGAAAGAGAGAGAAAGAACGAGGTGGTCGACGAAAGAGTTGATCGGCTGGTCACATCCTTTGAGGCGTTTTTCTAGGAGCCGGACAGTATACCGAGGGAGAGAGCAGAAAAGATGATGGTGGTGGGTTCAACATAATTTAAAAAATATTTCTTAAAATCAGTCAAGGACCTTAGCTATTGTATGACTTGTCTATAAGAATAAGTTACACATGATATGGTTTGGCTATTAGCCAAGTTTATTGGACTTGCTCTAATCCTAAAATTCTGAATTCATGTTGTCTCTAAAGCCACGAACCAAACATGCCCTTGGTACATGAGTGGTTCCTTATTGAAGTATAAATAAAATATAAATAAATGCAAAGCACTCGATGATGAGGTTATAAAAGTGGATTTAGTCCGAGAGGCCTGCCTATCACCAAGTAATGCGGTAACTGTTTCTCTGGCCCACTTATGCATGCATGCATAGAGTGTTCCTGGTATTTTGGAGATAGAGATTATATTATGAATTAAGGCTCTGTTTGGCACGGCTCAATTTCACTCATGGAGCCATTTATTTTGGTTTCAGCTCCATATAAAAGACTCTATAGATGAAGTTAGAGCCATTTTGCTAAACCGTTTGACAAAACAACTCTACATATGAAATTCCTTAAAATATGCTTTCACAGAACGCCAAGCAAGATGAGGTGAAGCCACTATTTTTGGCTCCATCTCATCTAAAAGCTCTATGAGAACTTGATTTAAGAGGCTTTGTAGGTGAAACCATTTTGTTTTATCCCGTTTAACACAAAACGGCTTCAAAGAGCTCCTGAAGCTGGTGGAGGAGCTGTGCTAAATGGGACCTAAGAAAAGACAAACAGGTGTAGATTAGAAGACCATGCATGGTATGTAGAAGCACTATTTCTAGCATAATCTACATACTGTGTATTTGTACCAAACCTAGTGTTGCTTGCACGCATCACTCTTCCTAGCTAGCTAGCTCACACTCATGTAGTAGAACTCAGTAGCTAGCTAGCTCTAGACTGTAACAAACATACATACTGCAAGTACTTTGCAGTTTCGTACATACGTGCGTCAGAGATTGAGTTCAATAATTACATTAACCTATTGAGCATTGACAATTTGATCTTGGGACATATATATACATGCAAACTATGCGAAGGAATAATTAAATCTGCTTTCAAAAGCCAATGTTCCAGTTCCAGTAGAGCGCGTCGAGGTGCTCGGAGGCAACGGAGCCGTAGGTGGTGGTCTCAGCACGGCGACGGCGGTCCTCCTCACCGCCGGTGTCCAGCGACCCGCCGCCGTACTCCAACAACTCCGGTAGATAGTAATCTGCGTCGTCGGACTGCATCTGCATGATTGGCAGCAACGACGCGGAGAAATGCGCTCCTCCCACCAGCTGGTCATCATGCGGGTTATTCAGCCAACAACATGGCGAGACGACGCAACTGGAACCATCCTGGTGGTGCATCGTCAGTAGCTCCTGATCATGGAGGACCATTTGACGGTGCTGCTGATCATCACCCCCCATGACCATGGTGGCTTCTTGTTGGGCACCGAGGTGGCTTCCTGCTGTATGCTGCTGGGTTTCGGTGACGACGACCGGTGGCGCGGCCTCCTGCTCGCTGTCGTCAAAACCGTCGTCGTCTGCCTCCATGGCAAGGAGATGATGATGGCCAGGAGGAGAGGAGATCAGGTGGCCATGCACGACAGCCTCCTCCGTTTCCAGCTTCCTGTCGTCGCTGATCATCAGTTGCTGCTGCTTCCTCGTGAACACCCTGCAAATGACCCACTCACTCTGCACATACATAATACGTGGAGCACACCCATCATAGTTAATCTCATCAGATATTAATTACACAAGTATATATGACTACATATATATGTGCTGGTATGTGAGAGAGATTGCTTGCACTTGTATATATACATATATGTATATATATACCTGTGCTCCTCTGAGGAGGGCGCTGCTCCTCCTGTCGCCCATGGCGTACTCGTGCATGACCCAGTCGGTCTTCTCCCCTCTGGGTGCCCTGCCGCGGTAGAACACTAGCGTCTTCCTCGTCCCGACGACGAAGCGGCCAGGGCCAGACCTGCTGCTGCTGTGCACGGGCTTGTCCTTCCCCGTGGACTTCCAGTAGCCCAGCTGCGTCGCGCGGCGGGCGCGAACGCCGGACGGGGACTTGCTGCCCCTCGTGCAGAAGAAGTAGCCCTCCTGCAGGTCTTCTCCGGCCGCCGCCGGCTGCTGCTCGCCTGCATCTCCATAATTAGCAAAGACAGGAGCAGGAAGAACTCGCAGTACTCGAATACTCGATCGATAACGATGTATGAACAGAGCGTGCATATGCATGCGCTGCAACGTATGTATACGTACATGGCAGGTCCCATGGCTCTCTCTTGTAGAGGTCCACGTCGCGGATGGCTGCCGTGGTGAAGCTTTCAGGTCCATGGCCTTCCTGGCGAGGTAGCACGTGATGAGCTCCTCGTCCGTCGGGAAGAAGCGGAAGCCCGGCGGCAGGACGAGCTCCTCCATCCGCTGATGGTGCTCCCCTGCTTGCATCCTGTTATGCATCGCAAACAAGAAACAACCAAATAGTCTAGCTAGATGATCATCAGGAAGAAATTAACACAGGCAACTCACGCCTCCGTGTTTGAATGCAATGAGCACGCGTCAACCATTTATTTTTCAATCTTGCACGTACGCATATGCATGAGCATGAACTGGTGGCAAGACCGCAAGATAGATATGTATCGATGGAAAATTGCAAAGAACGTACGTAGTGCACGAATGAAGGTGATGCACAAACAGCGAGGTAGTGTTGCCGCGCGATGCTGACCAGAGAGATCGATAGATGTGACCAGCAGAAGCAGAGCTATATCCCTTCGTTTTATAGTGGCGACTGGCGAGTGGCGACACAACACAAGGGCAGCGTGTTTTGACTAGAGCGTGCAGGTAGTTGGGGTTTGACGTGGATGTCTCCTGCGCATGTGTGTGAAACCATCTCTCATCTCCTATGAATGAGTAAAATATTGGATTTCATAACCATCGGATCGAGTAATTAATTCTGCATAATCACATGTTTTTTTAACGATTTAGCCCATAAAGTTGTTGCTGATTTTTTAAAAAAATACAATCAAACTCGAATATTTGATAACTTACATGAAAATTCGGTGGGGATATCCCCATAGAGCAGCCATGGGCACTTGTTGTAGATTCACGACATGTGTCCATGCGCATGATACACGTATTCGGACACACGAAGCGATGTGGAAATGTAAGAGAGATGCTACACGTATTCAGGCACGTTCCATGTGGGAAGCTATGACCATTAGCAAATTTTGGACATGGGGTGTTACATAAACATATTCTCTTCTCAAGCGAGTCACCAAAGATCAAGCTTGAGGGTTCGTTCCATTAGCTTCAAGAGGGTGATGCAAACCTCCCGGTGCTCAACCACAATGTTGGGAGCTCTCGTGCAACATCTAGCCATCTAGGAGTCAACCTTTTTTTTTTAGAACATGACTTCACGTGTATTTCATTAAGGATATCTAGGAGTTGACCTTCATGCTTCAAGCTCCCTAACTCACTTCTAATCCCGATCTCTCAAGAAATTTCAAGGGAAAGATCGGGGTGCCTTCAATGGAGGGGAGAGAGAGAGAGTTGTCCTCAAGTTGGTGAGGAGTTACTGCAAAAGCTGAATATTGGATAAGAAACATATGGGGTTTTTATATCTCACCCCCTTTCAAATGAATGTTCCACACTTATGCAGAAGTTCCGTGGTGTAGAACTTCCGCATGTGCTAGAACAGAATAAGAGTTAAGGCATTCTGGCTTTGGTTTGGTGTAGGGGTCGATAACTAGTGCTTGTATAGATGTGAAGGGATTGAGATACCTAAGATGGAGTGGGTTTAATTAGGCTTCTAAAAAGTATTTGGTCTCTATTTCTAGTTATCAGAACTTAAGCAGGATTTCTATTGCCTATGGTTTTGCTAAATGTTACAATCTCTAACCCGAAAGGATTATATGCATGCAACCTAGATTTCAATCCTATCAAAGTAACCTAGGAAGCTAAACTAGGAAATGTACAGACAACCTAGGAAAGCAATTAAGTGCGAAAGCTTAAATGAGTTAAAGATGCAAAATCCTGTTGATGACGGTAATTAAGTGTGAAAGCATTTTCATTAAAAGGAAACAAAGCCAAGAGTACAAAGAGATACTTACAAAGAAGGTGGGGGAAGAGGTTCTTGATGTATAGAAGCTCATGCTTTCCCCAAGTTCTCATTAGAGCCTCTTGTACGAATACCCTCGCAAGGGCCAAGCTCACTATCTATTTCCATGCGCAAGTGGCTCTCCATGTGGCCTTCTCCCAGTCTATTTCCGTTGTTGTTTTCACTATCAAGCTTTTGGCTCAAACTCCACATACTTTCTTCCCTTTGGTACAAGTAGGCCTAGGCAAAAATAACTGAAAACCGAACTAAAAAAAGCGGAACAGAAATCGAACTATATTTCAGTTCCCAGTTCTAAGTAACCGATCAGGGCTCCTTCGGTCATTCTAATCTAACATGCATTTCATCGCGGACACAAATTAGGGCTCGGTGGTTCTTCCAAGATGCGCCTCTAATTCTTACACACCTAACTCTTCCTACTCGTTTTCTTGCACTCAGAGAAGTGGACACAATATCCAGCAAGCCAATCGTCTAAAGTATAAAAACTATACTTCTTGGATAACCAAAGGAAAAGGTGGTTGAAGAATGTGCCTTTGATAGGAGAAGATGGTTGACAGAGAATGTGCCTTCGATAGTTTGGCAGCGCTCTGCAGTCCAACATTTTCCATGTAAAACGAGCCAAAGGAAGAATTCGCACCTAGCACCCTGGTCGTCCGCAATTGTTCTCCTCCTCGAACGGAACACGAGACGCTGAAAATCAATACATGAGTCGCTGATAACTAGCCAGATTGCTTCACTTTCATAGAAGTGTCACTAGCACTTGTTTATGAGTAAACGATAAAAGGGATAATTTCTTCTATTACAGTGAAAAATCAGACCAACTGCTTTATTAGCAAAAACAACAAAGAATGATACTCCAATGATATCAGAGCTTGCGGCTTTTGCTGAAAACTAGCAACGCATAATTATTGACCTAGCTGCGAAATGTAGAAAAAAAGTAAAAAAAAACATGATAATAATAAATTTATTTGAGTCTATTGTTTATTTCAGTCGGCCGTCATCCTTTAAATTTATGGGACAGCTAGTCTTTTTCATAAAATATATGATAACGACCCTGCTATGTATTACGAACAATATAATTTCTTACATGCTCATTTTCTTTGGTAAAGGCTGGGGCAAAGCTCTCGCTGACGAATATGGGATGTTCTTTGAAACGGTTAGTGAAAATCACTTCTTCTGCCGATGGCATCTTTCTTGTTAATTTTAATGTTCGACCGAAGCAATCAAGTGCCAAAACATCTTCCCGAAGACGTAGTTCAGAAGCCAAACTCTGTTTCCTCCTTACTTCTAATCCCCACCTCGTGTATCGGGATCGTATATTCGTATCCCTCGCTGGCTCTTGCTTATCCTCACGTACAATCAGGGCGGCAGGAGTACGGCTTCTGGACGTACAGTACCAGAACTCATACCGGACGTACTCTCTTGTTTTAACCCGCTTCGAAGCAATTTTTACAAATTATCAACTAATTCAAATAACCGGTCAAATATTAATGATGGATGATAGCCTGATTAATCAAACTAGTGTATTTTTGACAAAATACAACCTAAGCCACGCCTTGGAATAAATTCATCAGGTATATAGGCTAAGGCTGCCTGAGTATTGCTGGTTGCTGCTGATCCAGCGTGAACTGCAATGCAACGGAGAACGCTCATGGACATGACTGATCCAAACCACTAGCTCTTAGGCTATCTGCACTCATACGCAGTTCCTCCAGGATCGTTTTACCGGACGAAGTCCCGCAGCGGGGTACGCCACCCCACGCGCGTGTCCGCCAACGTCCTTGCCATCCACCAAATATGGAGCTGTACCGGGCCTTCGCTAAACTACGAATGGGTCCCACCTCGGCTCCCTACATCGGCTCCCCACATGCTCGTCGGATGCCCGCGCACGCTCGGCCGATTCCGCGCGCTGGCTGGAGCGCATGCTCGCTGCCCGCCGCTGGAGGTGGACGCGCCCGCCGCCGGGAGAGGAAGCGGGGCGGCGCGCCCGTCCGCCATTGCTGCCCAGGCCAAGCCCGCCCGTGGAGCTGCCGAAGGACCTCGCCACCATGGCCCTCGCTCGGCCGCCTCCACACGCGCTTCGCCCGGCGCGGGGGGGGAGGGAGGCCACCTCCACGCGTGGCGCTTCGCGGGAGGGAGGGAGGGAGGCCGCCGCCTTGCTTCGCCGGGGAGCCGAGGTCGGCCGCCTCCGTGCGTGCGCGTCGCCGTGGAGGGAGGAGGGAGGCCGCTCTGCCGTGCCGCCCACCGTGCCGAGCTTCGCCCGGGGGCAGCGCTCGCTAGGGGAGGGTCCACCCGCTCGCCCGGCGAGCCCGGGCTGGCCGCCCGGGAGAGAGAGAGAGAGAGAGAGAGAGAGAAGGGGAAGGGAAAAGTGACCGGCGGCGGTGTTTTATTATTAAAAAACCCGGCAAGTAGGCCCTACGGTAGATAGAGGATGATATAGAGTATGGATGGATGCAAAAAAAAAAAAGTTGTATAGAGAAGAGAATCTCGATGATCAGAATAGAATATTTTTTTTAGAGGATGAATATAAATGGACGAATAGTGCGGATAGCCTTACAAGGCGAAGCCACCATCAGGGTAGCCCTACTGGTTTCTGTCAAATCGAAACCACTAGCCCCAGGACGAGGAGAAAGTATGATGCTAAATTTCAATTGATTTTAACGTTTCCAAAGTTGCTATCTATATACACAGCCAACTTTCGAATGGTGTAGTTTATGTTGGCACAAACAATACACAATAGCATACAATAAATATAGGCACAAACTGATGCCGCATAATCTAATATCAGATGCACTAATCTGTCTCAAGGATTCCTCCAATGTTCGGGTTCAACATAAAACAATGGAAGTGCACCGAATTCTGCATTTAGTGAGGACATGCTGATAAATCGCTATCAACAGCTTGTTGATAACAGCAGTTACAGCAAGGTCGAATGCCTTCTTGGACTCATCTCACATCTTGCCTGCTTTTTCACTCAAGCAGTTTGTTGCATGTGCTAACACCAAGCGCTGCAGCTAGATGCCATGCTGCATGGAGGTAAGAAGTTTGTGGGAAGACATCATCTGCGACGAACAGCGCACCTCCCAGTAGAGACGACATCTTGTGTAGGTTATGTGCCATCTTGAGCTCTGGATCTATTGATGCTCTTTTAGCAAATGAAACCTGAGGTGAAGAAGGTTGTTACAAGGTTGACGACGTATAGAAAGATGGATGATGTGACAAGACTAGTAAAACAATGATATAAATCCAGCAAAAAAAAGTACACACATTTAACATGTTTATAATCAAAATTGTTTATTGCATTCAGAATAAGAAGCCATGAGCTTTGAACCGCTTGCCTCCATTATCCCAGTGTGGACAGCTGAAACCATCAGGGGTTGAAATGGTAGGAGCAATGTTGATGCTGCCATTAGAAATTTTGGATTCTCGTCCCGCAGAGCTCTTGATAAGCACTGCATGAAACATGTCTTGTCAAAATGCCCAACACATCAAATTCTTCAGATGAAGCATCCTAATTTCTGTCTTAGTACATCACTATAAAGTGCTTTAGGGCCCGTTCGTTTCCGGCTGGTTTCAGCCATTCCCGGTCCTTGGTAGCCAGGAACAGTTTCGGTGCTATTATTTTTACTGAAGAACTGTCTGGCTAGGAATCGTTCTGGTCTCCAAACCATGGAACCGAACGGAGCCTTAGTCCATGCAAAGTACTGATGGTAGACATAAGAACTTGAATGTGCATGCCATTGATTTAGAACACAAAAGCACTGACTGATATTGTTATATTCTGAAAGGCAGCTTTTTCATGGTTATTCCCAGTGGCGGATATAGGATTTCAATCATGGGGGTACGGACCTAAGTGACGCGATTCGCTCACTATACAATATGACCACCTAGTGAAGTAATTCGCTAAGAGCAACTCTAAAAGACTATCTTTCACAACAGAGATTTTGGAATATAGACACTCTATTCCGAATTTTTGGATTTCTCGCTAGCCAAGATGGAGAGCGAAAATGGCTCTCTAGAGTGCCCACTATAAAAAATTATTGTACAAAGGCAAAGAAAGCTATTTTCGATCAAATAACTCTCCAAACGATGATTTAGAGAGTAAATTTTAGAAACACTATTGGAGAGGCTTTAAGGATACAATTCACCAACATTCATCTAGGAGTATACAAAAATAGTCATTGCCAAGGTCTTCATAGGCATAGTAGTTTCTTGCTGCTTCAGAAGAAAGAGCTATTGTCTCTCTTGGATGAGTACTTCAGCTCAAGAGATTGCTACAATTTGGTAGTGTTATAGATAATAACCAACTATATGTACATACTCCCCTCCCTCCCCCCCTCCCCCAAAAAAAAAGTATATGTATATACATACTTGGCATTTCTACAAATATTTTGGGGGTACAGCTGTACCCCCATGCACCTACACTAAATCTGCCACTGGTTATTCCAGAATGGACATGCATAAGAGTAGTAGCTTCAACAATCATCTTATGAGAATATTTTATACTCCACTTACTAGTGTTGAAGTGGCAATCATTGTATAGTCTGCCCATCTCAAATATTTTCTGATTTCTCCCCGTGAAGTATGGTACAAGCTAGAAGCTATTCCAACTCCAATTAATGAGTTCGCATAAAGTGCTGTATTCAAGTTCTTTCTGCACAACTGGCACATAACCGTTAGTTGATACTTGCAGCAACCAAGAAACAAATCAAAAGATAATCTTTAAGGAAGCGATTTTAATGATTCAGGTGTGGGCTTGCCTTGGTGTTTGCAGTCCAAGAACAATGAAAGGAAGTGAGGTAACAACATTTGCAATAGTTTCGCCAACATGTTTATCACCTGATTCAAAATAAGATTTACACAATGGGGCCACCAAATGAGATGCCAGAAAATTTTCATTCTTCCATTATGAATTTATGATAGGTTACACATACATGAGAGGCTACAGTGGATGGGCTTCAAGCATGGGGGTCTCTGTTTCCATAATCTCCTGCAAATACAAAATAAATCATTAACAAAGCACCATCTAACAAAAATCTGAGCAGTCTTCTTTGTGTATGTGCAAGAAACTTACGAGATTAGCAAACGCCGGCTCGGGCCATTATCCTCTCGCTGTTCACAAGTTGAAGAATCTATAATGGTAGTTTTGACTGCTACGTCGTCACTGTATAATGACCGGCCCACAAACTGTACCCCGTATAGGCCACCCAGGGCCCCAGAAGGCCTAGAATCTTCTTGGACTCCCATTTATTTATTTAACCTATTTCAAGGTTCACTACTAATCAGAACAAGTGGCAGTCCTGTTGGGAAAAACAAATGTTGTTAAGAAGCATTATAGAAAGGGTGGAATCTTTGTCTATATGAACACACAAATGGCACAAGTCCAGAACCTTAATCTACATAGTAACATGAACACACAAATGATGTAAAGCACCGAACCATATGAAGCAATGTTATTCTACCCTAGCTTATAAGGCTCCTATACTAGGCACAGAAATGAAATCATGGGCGCTTCGATATTATTATTATGAGGTTATGTGCTCAGGTATCTGTTATCCTGACATTGCATACAAGAGGAAAACGTGTACTGTTATCAACAATTCCCTATTGCTTGCTGCAATGGATTTCCACAACCAGGACGACATGGGTACGAATTCCATGCCCATTCCTTCGTTGCTCGCTCAGCAGCTCGCGTCTCACAAGACCAACAAAGGGAAAAGCGAACCGATTCGGTGCACTGTTTCTTGGCAGCACAGCTCGGCGGCTCGTTTGGCCCCCCAATTCTCCGTCCAGCACACCAAACGCTCAAGTCTACTTGTGGAGCCTAACAACACGGAAAATTCCGACAAAATCTCAACGGTTCTATTGCTTGTCACTCCAGCACTTTGTACTTGGTCACTCTGAAGAAAAGGAGTTCATTTGCCAGAAGAAACTTACGAAGGATTGGAAGATTGGAGAGCCCTGGATTCCTCCCGCTGCGGCCGCAGTTCCCTCCAACCACGTCCACCTCCCGCAGCGGTTGCTGCTGGTGGTGGAGGCAGAGCGAGGGAACTGGAGGGGGAAGGGAAGGGAGGGGAGGATGCCGATTCCGACAGGATCTTCCCCTCCCGTGCGGAAGCGGAAGGAGGACGCGGACGCCTCTCCGCCGCGAATCTACGACGGCCCTCTCTCATCGCCGTGGAATATTCGGTATCCGCATCTTCTCCGACGTTCTCCGGCCCTTCGTCTCCATGGAGGACGGGCCTCGCGTTTGCCTTGAAAGGAGGCCCATGGGCCCTGGCGGCGCAGTTTGGGCCGGACGACTCTCACCCGTTGCGGCAGGGACGTTTGGGCTATTGATTGGGCTAATGTTCATTTCCATTCTTTTCCAAAAAAATAAATTATTGTCGAATTTACAAAGTCAAACTTTACTTTTATAATATCGACAAAACACACCACCTCGACCTGTCGGCCCAGCAAAGTCAAAAGTGTGAGGTTCACTGCAAAATTATATGTTTCGACACACCTAATACGTTATTTGGACTGCACATCGGGGTATCGGTTGGCGTACATCTCCATTATAGCTAGGAGGAACATGGCTATATTCTCAGTATAAACAACTAACAGTCATGTTTCTTTTTTTCTTGTTGTTATTGTCACAACTTAAATCAGAAAAGGCAATCATGCACCTTGTTTTTTAAGTTAAATCTATACATCATAACGCCAGAATATATATCTTCGTGAGATACTCTTATTGTACTTGTTCACGTTCACCTACTTATCATTATCTGCGAGCAGATCGAGATTAAATAAATTAATTAAAGCGAAGTACTATTTGAGTTTGACTTTTAATGTCAGGTCTCTAGCCAGCCTTGCAACAAGGTAAAGCTGCATATGCTGTCCACTTCACAGCTGACTGAGGAAGGTTAACCTCCAGTGCCGGCCGCGTGGATTGGAGATAATACAGAGTTAACGTTTGATCTAAACAAACACAGCCAACCATAATAAGACAACAAGTCACCCCACGTACGTTTCTTTCTGAAACGTGAGGAAGAGTCCGGGAGGACTTATTCCGCCGCGAAACATTGCCATCGCCTCGCCCGGAAAACCTAAACCTAGACACCCAGGACCTTGCATGCATCACCAGGGCTGTAATCTCATTTAGCCTCTCTCTATCATTTTTATCTCATTGATTGACAACAAATTGGAACTAGAATTTCTTTCTAAAACGTGTTGCGTGCATCACCAAAATGCTGTAATCTAATTTAGCCTCTCTATCATTTTTGATCTCATTGATTGCAAACAAATTGGCACTAGAATTCCTGTTAGGCCCCGTTTAGATTCTTGGAATTGAATTTATTTAATAATCATAATTAGATACATATTAAGGTAATATATATTATATATGAATTACAAAGTTATAGAAGAGAGATATATTTATGTATTGCATTTCTACTGTAGGGAACGAGTTGTTGAAACAATGTGTTATAAATTATAAAGTAGAAACATATAATATGGTAATGTATAGAATTAATTTCTACCTCCTACACTATGAATTTGAAGCTTGTAGATGAACTTTGAAAGTGATGAAACATCAATTTTAAGTCAAACAGCCTAATTTATTACATATAACGTCCCCTTATATTAAATTAACCCAAATACCCGCCACCCGCCATGCATAGGTTGACGGCCTTCTCATGTGTCTTGTATGCCTCATCAGTTATTTTAATAGTATAAATTAAGAACTATTATCCAAGAACTTGGCATCCTTTAGCAAAGAATCGTCGACTCAAGGAATCGAATTCAATTCTTAGCACCTTTAAATAACAGCCGCTCGTCTGTTATGTAAGCTGATGGGGTCCAATTGGACATATTTAAAAGGGGGAAAATATGATGAATATATGCTCAAAGTGAGACTTTGATTTTGGGTGTTGCTCACGATCAATCGTCGATGGTATCCTATGCTACTGCTGGCGTGGTTACAAACCGGCAAAAGAGACCAATATAAGACGAGTTACTCAAGAGCAAATATCTTTATCTAGATTTCTTATATAAAGCTATGTTAACATACAAGCTATTTACATTATCCTTTACTAACTATTCACATCATCTTTGCTAATAACCATGTTATCCTAATGCAAAGATTTTTATATAATCTATTTAATTTAATTTTAAATTATTTGTAGTTCTCGCAGCAACGCACAAAGTACCTTTCTTTTATAGGATGTGGGATATCTTTTAGTAATATAAACAATGAAGTTGTACAATGGAGATTCACATGCATTGGAATTAAAACTAGTGTATACAACATGAGCTTTTTCATCCTATTCGTTTGTTTTATCAGCCGAGCTTATGAGCCGTTCGAACAATATTTTTCTCTCACACTAAACTAGCCGCTTTGTCTTATCAGCCGACTTATTTGACCAACCGAACACCCTTGCATTTCGGCAATAGAAATACAAAAGTACATTTAGCTTTGGCCAACTGAGATCAGATATCACGGACCCCCTTTATTTTTAAATAGGAGTCCCTTATAGCACAATGGTATACTCTCTTGTTTCTAAGGATCTAGATACCACTAAAATGCTTATAAATGTTATAAAAAAGAGCATTACTAAACATAGATATAGTACTAGAATGTCTTTCTTCATGAGACAAGATTTACATCTTATGAGTTGCTTTATGACATGGATGGAGTAGTTTATAATGCCAATCTCAGTTGATATTTTAAAATAGTTTCATTCTCATTTAATGACACATCAATAGGTTTACTGAGTTGGTAGGTTCTTATAAGAGAGAGAGTTCTGTAAAGTTTCATTTAGATAACACCGTTGTCATAGCTATCAGCACAAAATGCTAATGTGCCAGTCTTAGTACCGAAGTCATGAAACTCTCCGTTGAGGTCTTGTTTAGATCTATCAGCTAAATTTTAGTTGAGAGAGATCAAGCAAGAGAAACTAAAACTCAACTAAACTTTAGCAAGAGACCAAAATATACCTGATCTCTTTAGCTGTTTCAACCCAATCCAACTAAAACATGAAGATGAAATTGCTTTTCTATTTTTCTGTGCCCATGTGAGACTCAACAAAATTAAGGGCTGTAAGTAAATATCAATTAACTATAGAATCTAAACAGCCCAAACTAAACTTTAGTTAACCAATTAGCTAGCTATAAAGTTTAGCTAAAGTGGATCCAAATGACACCTGAGAGGCTGAGACTAGCATGATGCGATACATGGATATGCATGTATATTTTTTTAACAAGTAGACCATGTAAAAAACTACAAACTGGGTGTCCAAACAAGTCCAATCCACACGAGCTCACCTCCCGATCCCGGCCCAAACAACTCCCCGATCCCTTTCCCAGCGAGCTCACTGCGCACCTGGCGCCGGCGCCTTTAAAAAAAACAGCCGCAGCCGCAGCACGACGACGCCGCCGCCCGTCCCGGATCCGACGGCCCCGCGCGCGCGTCCTCACCCCGACCCTCCGTCGTGTATATTTAGTGCGCCCGCCGCTGTTGTTGCTGTCCTCTTGCATCTGCCCCGCGGCCCACGCCCGCCTCGCCTCGTCTGCTCTCCTCCACCCCGCGCGCCCCCCGAGATCGGAATCGCGGCGCCCCGACGCCCTCCTCCGCCGCCATGGCGCCGTCTCTGCTCGGGGTCACCTCTCGCTCTCCCCCTCTCTCTCTCTTCCTCCTCTTCATTCATGTGCGTTGGTCAAGCAGAGGAGGTGGCTTGGCTTGTTGCTCATGGTTCTTGGTGGGTGCGTGTGCGTGCAGGGGTTCACCAAGTCGCTGGCCATGACGGTGCTCTCCGAGATCGGGGACAAGACCTTCTTCGCCGCCGCGGTACGCCTCCTGTTCCCCCCTCCTCCCTCACGTCGCCTGCTCTTCCTCGTTTCCTTTTGCTTGCCTTGGCGCCTTGCCTCGTCTGCGTAGACGGTATGGCGCCAGGTGCGTAGACGGTATGCCGCCGCTGACGCCTCCGCGGCGTGCCTCTTTGCTCGGCTGTTGGGTAGGACCGTGGGAGATAATTCGTTCCGAGGACAATTGGCGCTGGCTGCTGGCTCGATCCAGTCACGGATCGTGCGGTAGCTGCAGATTCGCCGGTGGAGCGAGCGGGTGAGGTGCCTTGGAGTCGAATTCTTGGCTCGATTCGCTTGCCAGTTACTGCTGAGCTGAGATGAGATGACTAGATGAGTTTTTTTTTATTAATTTTCTTATTAAGTGCAGACAAGTTAGTTTGGTAGCTGCAGATTGGGAGCTGAGATTTGTTTACGCTCCTCCACCGGGCGAACTAATTGGGAGCCTGATTTGCTGCGGCCACAAACTTTTTTACCCCATTTAGCTCGGTGGGTGCGCGTGGGTTCCACATGTGGCCGGCCATGTGGGTGCGGACTGTGCCTGCAATTTCCTGTAGTTGTTGCACTTGCCGGATTCGCGAACCGTGCCATATCGGTAGGGTCCTCTGTTTCTGGATGACTGTCACCAGTTCTGATAAGATGCCTGCCCTCTTCCACAAGAATTGTTTCAGCAGGGTACACACACTTGAAATAGCGTAGCTTGAGGATTGCGTCTTCAGAGGATGATGAGGGATTTGACAGGGTCTGGGCCTAGCAAGACAAACATACCCCATTTGTTTTCAATATCTTCCAATGCCTGCTTTTACACGCTTCTTCTTTTTTATGGCCCTTGTTTCGAGCACTCGATTTACTCATGCTCTGTATTTATCTTTGCTAGATTCTGGCTATGCGCCATCCCAGGAAACTTGTCCTGGCAGGCTGTTTGACTGCACTAATAGTGAGTATATTTGGAGTTTTACATGGTGACCTATGGTATCTTTTTTTTATCTGTTCAATTTTTATAACAAATAGTTTAATTGATTTAGTTACTAATTTTAGGTGATGACAGCTCTATCTGCTTCTCTAGGTTGGGTCGCACCAAATCTGGTAAGTCACTGTAATGATTTTTTGGTGCTTACTATGTCAAGGAGGCAAAGAAGTTTTTTCTTTTGTGTTTGTCTGTTTGGTTTGAGGACTCGAGCATATGACACCAACATGGACATGATTGTCAGTGTCTGGCAATTGTGTATGCTATTTTCAGGCATTATGTGCCCATTTTTTATTCGATCGTAGAGACATGCTATTATAGATTAAGTGCTGAACTGCTGATTGTATTTTGCTTTGCATTGATCTGGTGCAGCTATAATCCTTTTGTTGTATTTCTTATTAAGCTGCTGCAGCTATAATCCTTACGCCTGTTCAGTATGATAACTAAAATGCCCTTATGTTATACATGGCAAGAGTTTAGTCAACATGACACACTCGTGCAGTATAATGCTTGAAACAATGATTTGCACTTTCCTCAACACTTGGGGGGTGTACCTTAGAATCAATTTTTCTTGAACCATTCTATCATTTTCAAATTTTTCTGTTAGCTTAAAGTGCATTGCCTTGCTCAAAAGAATGCCTGACAGTTTCTATCATTTTCGAATTTTTCTGTTAGCTTAAAGTGCATTGCCTTGCCCAAAAGAATGCCTGACAGTTCTGCAAAATGCTACGACTGACTGTATTATGTTGAACAGATTTCACGTAAATGGACTCATCATGTGACCACCCTGTTGTTCTTTGTATTTGGCATTTGGTCATTGTGGGAAGGTTTCAAGGAAGATGGGTACTACTCTGCTGTTGCCTTTCAATTAACTTTTTGTATTATTTGTTTTGGTGTTTTCGTTATTGACTTTGCTAAGCGATGCAACTCTCATTTCAGAGATTCAGAAGAATTTGGCTGAAGTTGAAGCAGAGCTGGTTGGCAAACTTCATCATTCTATTATGTTATTTTATGAACTGCATTTTAAATTACTTATTGGCAAGATCTACCCAATTTACAGGATGCTGCCTTTAAGAGTAATAAAGGTGAATCTAAAAATAAATCTAAGGTCAGTACATCTCAATCGTATTCTATTACAGAATGTTTCTGCTTTCACAAATATATATGGTTATCCATTTAGATGATGTGAAAAATAGATTTACATTTCTTTTCCTATATCCTTGAAAATATCAATTTGTTATGGATTCAATGTGCCTCTACATTCCTACCAATTTATATGATTTTGGATTTGGTGTCTGGCTAGCTTATGGTTTCTTTTGTTCTTTGTATTCTCAAAATTTTTATTCATTTGAGTAGTCCTATTTTTATTCATGTATGGTTTTGGAATAGTGGTGGGAGCTGTATGAAGTTATCATTAGCTATGATCTGACTATCTAACAGTTCAAGTAACAGTTGATATGGTTGAAGCACAGTCCAAATATGTGGCCTTTTTATGGAACCTTTGGCATCAGCTATAGGTTTTCTAGTTTTTTCTGACTTCTTGGTAGACTGTGAAAGATAGCATCTTTTTTCATCTAAAATGAGCAAGGAAAAAAGAAAATAAATAAATTAAGGCTTTTTTCATCTAAAATGAGCAAGGAAAAAGAAAATAAATAAATTAAGGAATTTCTGATTGCTCATCTGCACATGTCTTTTCATTTCTATTGCTTGTGTAGAAAAGAAATGTATTTTAAAAGACTGGGAAGTTAAGAAAGCTTTGCTTATTGGGGGCAATTTCCTTGTTACTTTTGCTGTTGTACTATAAACTAATATGAATTTGATTCTTATTTGGATTTGCAACTCAACCTTTTTTTTTTTTAATATAGGCAAATGATGATATGAAGAAACAGCAAAGACCATTTCTGATGCAGTTCTTTTCACCAATTTTTATAAAGGTAGCAGCTTCTTAATAATATGCAAGAAATGGCTGGCAAAGGTACCAAGTACCATTCCTGTGTTTTCTATGGAATATTAACATTTATTTCAATTTGTGCTGTAGGCATTTTCTATTACATTCTTTGGTGAGTGGGGTGACAAGAGCCAGGTAAGTTGTATGAATGTACTGTTTAGCTTCTAGCTATGCAAATCACCTATTGAGTCATAAATAGATAATGTTTTCACTACGTTGATGGACCTCTTGTCAGATTGCGACTATCGGCTTGGCTGCTGATGAAAACCCATTTGGTGTTGTCCTGGGCGGAAGCATGTACGAGCTGCTGCTTTTACTGACTTGACTGCTATGTTTAAATGGCTTATTGTGTGTTCCCTGATAAAAACTTCTTTCTGTGCTTAGAGCGCAAGCACTCTGCACTACTGCTGCTGTTCTTGGTGGAAAGAGCCTAGCCTCCCAGATATCTGAGAAGATGGTTGGATTGGAACTAAACTCATTCATTTTTCATGCTCCTGTAAAATATCCATTATCTAAATTGACGCTTGTCTTGTTGTAGGTTGAACTGTCAAGCGGAGTGCTATTCCTGCTGTTCGGTATCATGTCCTTGCTCTCTGGACCAGAAGGAGAATTGTAATGCCTGCTCGAAGCCCTTTTTCAGCTGGCTGATTAACAAATCTTTCTCTCCTTAGACGTATCTTATTTCAGTAGATGAATGATGGCGACGAAAGCCATCCATCCATGGTGAACCGGATGGTGATTCAATAGTTTAGCCAACACATTGTAAACATTTCACTCGCCCTTCATAAATAACTACATGTTACAGATTTCTGTAGCGATTGCATTCTGTTCTGCCCAGCACGTGAAAGTCTAGCAGAAGCTGCCTACAATATGATGAATATGACGTAAGATTCTTTGTTACTGAAGTTTTGTTGTCGCAATTATGCATTAAAAAAAATTATGCGTTAACAAAGCTTCGTTCGTAAATCAAGTACACAAGCAAATGATAGTCTTTGTCTTTTCGCTGTGTTACTCCTTTAATATTAATTGTGGCTAGTTATCTTTGGAATTCTGGTTGTGGTGTATACATTAAATAAGGTAATATGGCATAATATGTATGATTGAAGAGAGATGATAAATGTTTCACCAGATGAAATGAGTTTCATAGACATAAACTTATCTGCAATGTTTCTAACATGTAATAAATGAGCCACCCTATATTTTAACTTTTACATTACATCAAGCTCAACTATTCTAACTTGTGTACTCTTTGGCTTTTTGGCTGAGGCCCAACCAACGCTGGCTAATAAAGCAGTTTTTCGAAAATAACATTTTATGGTTGCATATGGATATGCTTGAGCAAATAAAGGAATATCTGAGGGACGTTGCTCTTCCAATCAGCTTGAAAGTGATAGTGTTAAAATACAAACTGACATTGGTTGACTTTTTTTTTTTCAGATTATTACAATTTAGGTTTAGGTTTAGTAAGTGCTACAATCGTCTGATTGGTTAATTTTTTCTGAGCTTTAAACCACGATTTTGTACTAAATTTTTTTATGAGGCCCTTGAATTTCATGAAGAAAGCTACATATCACCAAAAATAAAGATCTTTATAGATAAAGATCTTTAGAGATGACTGTGCGTTTTATGATATAGCTTTGCTATTGTATATCGGCCAGTTAAATTAGAACATTTTCGGAAACTTGATGTTGATCAATCCTTAAAAATTTTCGGCCCACGTGACATGCATCGACCTTAATTTATTTATCTAATGTATTGCATTGTATTATTTTGTTCAATACTCCATAGCAATGCATGGGTGCCTAGTTTGATTAAACTAATTTGGTATTTTACATATTTGTGTATCTTTTCTAGTGTATAAACCTGATCAAAGTTATAAAGTTTGACTAAGTGTTAATTCGAACAAGAGGTGTAATTTATTTCCCTTTATTTATTTTTCACTTTTGTTCTTTGAGTGACAAATCTTTCACGCAGTAAAACGTAGTAGTCTAAATGGGCCTCACAATGTATTAGCAAGAAATGTGGTCATGGGCTTGCTTTGAGTATGTATCTAGGCCATATTCTGATTTCCGTTGTGAATCTGTTGGGTTGTGTAACCCACGAACTCCATCTAGTGATGGATTGCGGCCCATTTCTGTAGGCGGGAATAATAATTTCTTCACTAAATTTGGCCCCAAAAAGATATTATTTCACTATTCTTTTAGTGTCTTCTATCCATATCCATAATATAAAATAATGAAGAGTTCTTCGTCATTTATCGCCCACAACCATGCAACAGGATCCAATGGACCCAATCCAATCTTGTCTACGAGTCAGAGTAGTGTGCTGTGTTCAAGCACAATCCAGAGCTCGATTTCAAAACGAATTGGAATTAATAGAAGCATACCATGGCCCCACCTCTCTCCCCCATCTATATGAGTGTTTAGGCATGGTGTGGAGCCTGACCCTGAAATAAATTGAAACACATGATATGATCATTGATAAATCTCTAAACCTCACATACGCATATAAGTTAAAATGCATGAACGTGATAGTTGGATAAATCTCCCAACCATAAGTCATCCACCGCACACCAATCCTAAAATTAATTTCCAGATGAAACGCACGAATATGTTTGCTAGTATAATATTAAAAGTAGTAGTATTTTTTCGTATATTGTTTCCCATGGCTGCCTAAGACTCTGCCAACACCGTTGGATTTTATAAACATACTAAGCCTTTTCATGCGCCTCTTCAGTGGCCAGCTATATTTGCCAACATTGTTAGACTTTATTATCATACTAGATAGATAAGCGCGCTTTGCTAAGCTACTTTTAGCCTAGCGTGTGCTTTAATTGTTGTTTTGATTGAATAAATAGGCTTCGAAGCTAAGCGACTTCTCTAAGTGGAACCGGGACCCGGTTCCACTACAAAGACTTTAGAAGTAATATGCACACTACCAGCAAGCTCTCAAAGGATAACTGCTGGAGCAACTCAAGAGTGTAATCTAGTTAGAGATGCAAAGAAGAAGAGAGAGAGAGAGAGAGAGAGAGAGAGAGAGAGAGAGAGGGTGCAATACATTGGGCGAAGGGTGTTTAGCATTTCTAAACACATATACATGGAAGAAATGGCAGCAATCTAGCACATCAACCTCAATTGCTACCGATTGCAACTGATCATAACAACACCACCAACAAGGAGTGGCTAGTTTGAGCCGAAACCCTAGAACAGTAAGACACTAGATTTTAATGTGCAAATCCCATAAATCGAGGTAAAATCCACGGGACCAATCCAGTAAAATCATCTTCCACTATATGATGGTGGGATTACAACAAGTTCATCTCTAGATAACACTAGAGGCAATCATACATTAAGATATATACAACAATCTTGGATAGCAACAATAACATTTAGGTGGCTACTTAGGAGCGGAAAGACCTCACCAAATTAAATGATGGTGGAGCTCACATTAGATACACCAAGGATATAGACCTAAAGTTTCACATCCTTAAGGATGAATCCTTCTTATCTATTGCAAGATTTTCTCACTTCTTTTTCTCTCTCTTTTTCTTCTCTAGTTCTCTTCCCTTTCTCACGCACAAGGAGCAAAGGGGTTGAAATGAGTGCAGTGTTGTACTACTATTTCTCTCTCACGAAGAAACAAAGTGAAGTAGTACTCCTCTATAGTGTCCAGAGACTTCTCCACTCTTCTCTTGCAAGCTAGGAGGCAAATATATGATATCACATAAGATTGGTTCACTTCTTGTGCTACATCTATGACGCGTGGGACTACTCTCTTGGAGCAATTACTCTCCTCATGGCCCACTCATGAGGAGGATTCCCAACATAAGGTTATGCACAATGGTGGAAACAGGGGGGGTGGGCAGCAAGAGCCGTGCCCTCAGCCCATATGTTTTTTTATAACATGGAAAAAATCAATTATACATGCCAAAATTCTCCTTTCACTTATTTTTATGACAATATTATGATTTTTTGTTATGAATACTAGATATATATGTAAAATATTATAAAACCATATACTTGTTTTATATATATATATATATATATATATATATATATATATATATATATATATATATATGAAAATTAGTTTCTACTTCTAGGGAGTAACTACTCCTATGTTAACATCTCTAGATTTAAGGTGTACACGACCAAACATAGTGTATATACATGAAGTATATGATCATACTAGACCATTTATGATTAGTATATATGTCACGTATACATGCAAACATAGAGTATGTGGCTATACTTATTTTATATACTACAGTAAGTGGTATTTTTGTAATATATTAAAAAGTATGGTTTTTTTGAATTTTTTAAGCATAGAAAGATTTAAAATATCTTAATATGAGTATATAAACATACTCAAAATGATAAATAACTAAATAAGTATGAACATATACACAATATATTTTTCTAAGACTGGGAGTAGAGAAAACGCACCCTATATATGTGTATCCATTGCTCAATCTCCCGTAATTAAAAGTGTTGGTTCCACCTCTGGTTATGCAAACTTGGAAAGTATATTTGGAGACAAATCAGTATGTACAATTTCATGCTCCCAATAATTCGAACTATTTATAAACAATTGCACTCAACTCGCACTAGTACACAAAATCTCTCTATACAGCGGTTGGTGCGGCGTTTTTGATGTCCCATTTTTACTGATGAAAATGGCCCATTTCCATGGCGGTTGGTTGCCCGGTGAAAATCGATTTCTACAGGCAGTTCTCTTAAGGAACCACCTGCGCAGAAAACATAGAAAAACAAAAAAATAGCAAAAAAATATTTTTAAAAAGGCAAAAAATATTTTTCGAACCGGGGGAGGCCGCCGCCCGTCCGTCTCCGTCGCAAGTCGCAAATCGCGCGCTACGGGACCGTTGGGGTTTGAACTCGCGACCTCGGCCTCGCACGTATCCCCCTCTACCACTCCACCCACATGTCACTTGTGTCTATATCCCATTTCGGTTCCCCATATATTATCCCAAACCGATGCTAAATTCAATATTTCAGGGTCTAAACAAATTCAAATAAAAAAGTGTTCAACTACAAAGTTTCATAACTTTTGAGATCTACAACTTTCATTTAGAGTGTTTCTCCATCCGAGGTCATTTGCAAAATTTGAATTTCAAATTTGAAAATTTCATTCGTAGTTTTCTATAAAAAGATGCTTTCAAATGAAAAAATTGTCAACTACAAAGTTTCATAACTTTTCGAGATCTACAACTTTTATTTTGGGAGTTTCTCCATCCAAGAAAGTTTGAAAAACTCAAAAAATTAATTTCAAAATTTTCCATTTTGGCGGTTCCTTAAGAAAATTGATTTCTTGGCGGTTCCTTAAAAATCCGAGAAATAGTCATTTCCACTGGCGGTTCCTTAAGAAAATCCGTAGAAATCGTATTTCTAGTGGTGGTTCCTTAAGATGGGCCGATTTCTACAGGTTCTAAAAGAGAAACCGTCGTAGAAATAAAAAAACGCTAGTGTCAAGAGGAATTGTTTATGTACTAGTGTCGCTACGAGTAATTACAATTACAGTGTTGAGTTACAAAACTACTGAAAGGGTGCTTCCTTTGCCATGCAATCCTCCTCTCTTCTAGAAAAGGTAAAATTGATTTTCGCTCTTTGTGCTTGAAATCTGCGAGAGTTGGTCACTTTGCAATGGTACATAGTATAGGGTTCTATGATTGGTTGATTACAAAGTTACTACACGCATGATGTGAAACTACATCACTTTACACACTCAGTACTGTTATTAATTCTTCCAAAGCACAACGGATAACTGATCAGCATGCAGAATGCAATCAATAGCTGCACAACACCAGTTTACGGAAAAAGTTTAATCAAACAGGCATAGGCCAGCGATATGATGCATTTCTTCTACAAGATTCTTGTGTTCAAAAGGAGCCCTAATCAAGAGCTAACAGAGATTTGGACCCACCTACTAATAACTTACTTGATGGTCGTTATTAGCAGCCTCAAACTGCTAATGAAACTAATAGTAGTCAGTAGCCTTCTAATTAATGGTTAGTTCGTCTATTAGTATATCTCTTTAGAACTACTCGTATTAATTTTAGCGACTACAATAACTGTTAGTACTAACAAATCCTAGGTGTGTAACCTTTTTCCAACTTTTGAAGCCATGCCTGCACAGAGCACAGATTTTAGCAGGATCTAGTGAATGCATGCATGCTGCTGCTTCTCATACGAAAAAAAAAAAAAAAAAAAAAAAAAAAAACGGGGAATGAATGTGGTTCCCATAAGCGAGCAAGCATAATGAAAGGTTGCCCAGCTCTTTTTGGAGCTGTGTTCTTTTTGTCGTATAATAAGGTTTAAAAAGGGGCTCCTTTCCTTGCCGTACAAGGGAAACATGAATTTCGCGGTGGAGATCCAATAGATCAAGGGAAGGCTATGAAAGCACTTTTATCTTGTTTTCGTTGCCTTTCTAGAGACTGAGCATGCAGTTTTGTCTACTTATGCTTTAGAAAGAAATAAAATGGACAAATGAGTTTGAGTCGAAAGTGGCTGCCAGTAGTGGTGCACACAGCACACCCTACAGGCTACAGCTCTAGAGCACGCTTGACATCGCTCCAGTTTCATAAAAAAAAAAATCTATTCTTGGACTTGGAGCTACATGCATATTGCAAATATTTTATTGAGCAGTTTTTATCTATTTTAGATCAAACCCGCATGTTTAAATCATTTTATTTTATCATACAAATTACAAGTTGTAAATATATATTATATTAGAGTAGAATACGTGCCAAAACAGGTGTTTATTAGAGTAAATATATATTCCCTCTGTCTCTAAAAGCTTCAACTTTTAGAGTTGTCTTAAGTCAAAATTTAAATTTAACCGAACTTTTTAAAAAATATTAAGATTTATGGTATCAAATTAGTACCATTAGATTTAATATATAATATATTTTTATAAGATACTCGTTTTATATCATATATATTGATACTTTTTTCTATAAAATTGGTCAAACTTTAAAAGATTTGACTGCCATGGATTCTAGGAGTTGAGGTTTTCAAGGATAGAGGGTGGGGCTAACTGTGCTAGTGGCCAAAGGGGCATAAACATTTTGTGTGTGTATGTGTGTGTGTGTGTGAGGTGGGGGAATATTACGATATATATCCGTCCTTGATGTCCAAACAAAAAAAGCTTTTTCTTCAAAAAAAAATAACACACTACTATACAAATGATTTACAAGGCGGTGATCTTTTATTAACTAAGGCGGTCGCAAAATCTAAATGCTTCGTAAAATAACCATGATTAATTAATGGAGGCGGTCCTTTCTCATTTACAGAGGCCGTTAATTAAAACTGTCTGGTTCGCAAAATTGATTTACCGAGACGATAAAACAGTAACTGCCTTCTAAAACAGATTTACCGAGATGGTTCTTCTAAGAGGCCCACCTCCATAAATCAGCATATTTTTGAAGGCGGGCCTCTTAAAAAGCCCACGTAGGAAACTATACACGAGACCCACCAAAAGCCCGTATCCAATCCATCTATGGGGCTTATATATAAATAGAAGTTAGTTTAGGGTTTCATCTCACTCTCCAACTCTTTGTCCCTTCTTCCTCCACCAATCGCCTCTTTCTGTCCCTCAACCACCCCTCTCTCAACCTCCCATCTTCCTCCAATGGTGCCCCTCTCTTCTTCCTCTCTTTGCTCCGGCTGACGCCGGTGGTCGGCCTCGGTGGCGCAGCCCACCTCCGCACGGAGGGCATGAACGGGCAGCCCCAGCGGTGCAAGTACGGACAGCTAGGCGCCCCAACGGCGTGGACGCGGGCGGCCCTGGCGCGAGGAGGGCGGTCGGTTAGCCGGCTCTAGCGGCTGGCCCCGGGCGCGGAGGGCATCGGCGGTGGGGCAGCCCTGCGAGTGTGTGGGCGAGCGGCCTTAGCGCTGTTGTTGGGCGGTCAGCCTCGCGGACGCCGGCGGCCCCAACGCAGTGTGCGCAGCCAACCATCCCCTAGCTGTGCAGGCACCCTCCCGTCGCCCCCCACCCGAGCAGCAGCCAGATTCGGCAACCGCAAGCAGGCCTCTCAGTGATGGCAACTGCGACGATCCAGATCCGGCCTCCAACTCTAGATCGTGTGGCTCTCCACCCTATCCACCTCCGGATCTGGTGGCGGGCGGCTCGATCCAGTAGTGGGAGGCCGTATCCCGGTAGCGGGAGGTCGTGTCCCAGCGGTGCAGGTTCCAGCGAGCGGTTGGGGCAACGGCGGCCCATAGATGGGCTCGTCGAACCTATCCATGGGTTTTACTTTTTTCTATTTTTCCTGTTTGATTTATTAGGTGGGCAAAACAATCGTCTCGGGAGATCCGGATTAACCGTGACCTTTATTCCGAGGCGGTTGCAATGCTCATCTTAGTTAATCTAAATTGACCACCTCAGTTATTAATCTCTCTGTGTAGTAGTAGCGACAAGCTAATTTAATTTCTAGCTTGCTAATTATGAATAAACTAATAATTAGTTCTAGGTAATAACCAGCTAAAAGTTAGCCGAGTCCATCCAATTAAACAAGACCGAAGTCAAAACATAGCTGCACCTCTCCGATTTGAAAAGTATATGGTTTTTAGCGTGCTTTCTCAACTACTCTCCAAATGTAAGTCATCCTATAGCTTCCATACATCTTTTATCATTTCTCTTTCCTCCTAACCATGCCTTAACCATCTCAATAAATACTAAAAACCGAGTTAGTATCTGCATACTAAGTGCGGACAAAAAGTTGTACGGCGGTTTGCTCATTCTAGAATTATAGGTTGTTCTGGTTTCTAAGGAACCGCCAGTAGAATGATTTTTTTTTTCGATATATTGACCTAATATATTTTTTTTCATTGTCTCTAGGTAAATAAATTTCTAAAGTTATCCTAAGTCAAAATCTTGCAAGTCTGATCGACTAAATGTATAGAAAATAGAAAAAAAATTATAACGTTAAATTATTATAATTAGATATTCCAATTTGGAGTCACAAATATTTATCTTCGTTTGATAAATTTGTCATTCTAGAATTAAAACATATATGACCTAATATATTTTTTTTTTCATTGTCTCTAGGTAAATAAAAAAGTTTGACTGAAAGATAAGTTTAGAAAACAGAAAAAAAATTATACTAAAAGTACGTTAGGGGTAAAACATATATGAAAAAAAAACTAACAGGGGAAGTACCTAAGTATGTTGGGGAAAAACTAATAACAGGGAAGTAGATCAAAAGGCATGCAAAAAGCTCACTTTCTTCCGGAGGAGTGAAGCAAGAGCAAAGGCCCCCCGGTAGTAGGGTCAGGGAAACGAGCGATCGATGATGGAGTGCGCCGCTATCCCCGCCAACGTCATAATGGCGTGGCGATGATATCAAGAGCACGCGGGCCCTGCCGTCGTCCCAAGCACACACGTCTAGCGTATCATGGGTGCCTGGCCTGTTGGTGGCGTCGTCGTCATCATCACGTCCGGCTTCCGGCCGGCCGATCGATGATCCTTTGGCAACCGATCCATCCATCCACCGCGGTGCGCATCACACTGCCCGCGCGCTCGCGCGGACACACAGCCATTGGCCATTTGGCGCACTCATCTCCTACCACCAGTAGTCCCATCCTACTCGTTTAGCTTTACTACTAGTCAGCAGCAGCAGTAGTGATAGTAAACACGTCGCTAAACTAAACTAATCGCGCGCTTCGGCCTTCGGGGGTCGTGCCCGGCGCCGGCGCGGCCATGATCGATCGAGATGGAGAGCTAGCGCAGGCGGTACGGCGGGTGTCGTCGTCACACGTCGCCGGCCCGCCCGACGACGGCCGCCGCTCGCGCCTTGCATTGGATCGATGTGCACCACCGTGGATGCCTGCTGGACGGTGCAGGTGCATATGATGATGGTCGTCGTCCAGCCACAGCCAGCGTGCTTCGTTCGTTTCATTCTCTCCAGAATCCAGACGGACATCGAGGAGAGTGCGCGGCTGCAGAAGGGCACAATCATTCGGTCGTTCTTGAACGGAGGAGGGGAGAGAGGAAGAGAGCTGGAGAAGGCTCCGACAAAAGCTCCCGCCATATGCTCGCCCGCGCGAAACAAGAGGACGCTGCTGCTGCACGCAGGCAGCGTAGTATGCGTAGGTATGACGACGCGGCACGAGCCCCCAGCACTCCCATGAGAAACCGCGTCGGAGTAGGGTATATG
The DNA here is from genome assembly GCA_015844335.1 of Chrysopogon serrulatus. Classification (NCBI taxonomy): domain Eukaryota; kingdom Viridiplantae; phylum Streptophyta; class Magnoliopsida; order Poales; family Poaceae; genus Chrysopogon; species Chrysopogon serrulatus. The sequence goes on from JADLZL010002856.1 coordinate 68,240, forward strand.
TGGAATGCGAGACAAGGACACGCGTGATCGTTCTTGATCAGCTCATGCTGGGCCGCCTGCCCGCGCCCAACCGCCCTCGGCTAGCAAGGCTACGCTAGCTCCACCGCCTGCTGCGCTATCTAGCTGCTTCTTGATCAATGTCTCCCCCGGCCCTCTTCACCTCTCTCTCTCTCTCTCTCTCTCTCTCTCTCTCTCTCTCTCTCTCTCTCGGCAGCGATATGGTCGGCTGGCTCTTCCGATCCCCTGCCCTGCCTAGCTCCTGCTTGCCTGCCCTATGAGTCGGCCGTCGTGATCGATCAATAATCGTCGACGACGCCGGCGGACTCCAACCCTTGTGCATGACCGCAGTATATGGGATCTCACGCACTGCATGCCGCTACCTGCTACGATCTACGAACTTAATTTTTCCATTGCAATTTATATTAAGCTCAATAAGTGTTGGGCTAAAAAACTGTGGTGTTATAACCCCGGTTATGAATCAACCTTGATATACTTCCGCCGTCTACAGAAGAATGCAATTCTAAGTCAAACCATTTAAACTTACTAAATTTATATAAAAGGTGCAATGATTTATGATACAAAATAACTCGTTACATTAGTTATAGAATGTATTTTCATCATATTTTTTAGAGATATAAATGCTAATAATATGTACTATAAACTTAGTCAAAGTTGAGCTAGTTTGACCAACAAATATCTCATATAATTGTATTTTTTTTTTTGCAGATGAAGATAGTACATCAAGCCACTGTGACTTGTAATTAAACAAAAGATACAGCGCCCGTTCAGTATTGTCCTACTCCCCTGTCACAGAATAGAAGTTATTTCTTGCTTTCTTTTCTTAACTTTGACCAACTGTATATAAAACATTAATTTTTATATTACACAGTTAGCATCATTGCATAGATCATTTAATATAATTTTATAATAAACTTATTTTAAAATATAAATATTATACGTATTTTCTATAAACTTAGTTAAAATTGAGAAAGTTTGACTCTCACGTGTTCTATAGAGACATCCGTTTTGGGACGAAGAGAATATATATCAAAACTTCTTAATTTTTTACTAGGTTTGTTAAAAAACAAATATATCAGAATTTTAAAAAATAAAATAATTGGGTTGTCCTACGTCAAACACTCAAACTTCAAGTTTTATCTAATATAAAAAGTATATTGACGCGTTAGATGTTGATCCACATATAAATTTGGTCAAATTAAGTTAGATTTGTTATATTAAGATACAAAACTAAGACAACCTACGATTTAGAACGAAGGGATAGGTATATATAAAACCTCAAGTCATTTATTCCATGATGCTAGGATACCCAAAATATAGTGCATACCGTTTAAAGACACGTGACATCAAGTAACGTATTGGCTAAATTCGCAAACAACCACGCGTGTAGGCTTTGCAATTTGCACACAGAAATTAGACTAATAAGCACCAAACCTCATTTACCATCATTTTGCAGCTTTCTTGTAATGTTTTTATATAGGCAGATATCTTCAATATATAACACACGGCACTACGAAGTAAAAAAATTACTTATTCCCCACAGGCAAGAAAAAAAGGGAACAAAATGATTCTCAGATCGAACGGCCACCTGCCGTGGTCAATGATCGCCCAAACTGAGAGGATACAGTGTGCTACACAAACCCTTGCCTCCCTCCCCACTGTTACTCTGTCCTCTGTTTCCTGTGTGAACTCTGAATCCCTGTTCTTCTGTACACACCCAACAGTTTATCAACTTTCGAGTCAGTAGACCAGCTTTGGTCGGCTCTACATTCTGCTCTCCAGGTAGGGTTAGTGGTGGGTCCATGGACTAGAGATCACGTGGAATCCAAGCTACAGATCGGTCACATCAGACTTTACGTATTTACTGATAATCCTGCGCAACCTGGAGCATTCATGCATGAATCGCTCGCTGAACAGTATTTACATGCAAGACAGAAATGAGTTTGTACTATTTGAAGATCATATGCATTTGCAAGTTATTATTTGAGTTAGTAATAAATAGATTCTGTTTTTTTTGGCAGGGAGAATTTCGATTTCAGTAATCCAGGTCTGTTTGAAACAACTTTTTCTATGGTGGTGCTGCACTTATTTTTTTTTCTTTATTTGCAAAGTTTTCTGCAAAATTCATGTACTTTGTGTGACTTAACCACGTGTGCATAATAAAGTATATATATAAACATTGCATCTTACTCCAAAATGATAGTTAAATGGCCCATTTATATATAAGTCACTTTCATTTGAGTGGATGTTTCAATCGCAACAACATATTGGTCAAAATATGTAAAACAAGAATGATCGAGAACTTGTGTGCAGGGATATATATGCCACACCTTGGGGATTATGGATGTCTTTGCCAAACATATATTGGTCAACATATTGAGGATTTTTTGTTCTATCTGAACCATGTTTTTTTTTGCTGCATGTGAGTGCAGCTATTGTATTAATCAAGGAATGGCCAAACCATATATCTCTTTTGTTTTTGTGCTTATTATTCTATTCTATTATGTAAAAATAGTATCCAAGCACAACTGCCTGAACTGTTAACCTTAGAATCAGGAAGAGAGCCAAATATAAGTGACTTGAGAAGATGGCGGGTTCTATAATGTTTACTGGGTAAACTAAAAACGTGCATGCATGTACTCAAGCACGCAAAGCGATTTCACCAAGAAATGAAATTGCATACCTTGAGAGTTTTTTCGGTTCAATTTTATACTTAACAATCAGTTCAATTTTATACTTAACAAGATGATATGTGTTGTCCAAATGCGAGTGGAAAAGGATATAGGCTTGAAGTGGACACTATACACTATACACCCATATTTTCCACCAAGTTAGGCTTATTTTTTATATTTCAAAAAAATATAGACTTAGGGAAAAAAAAATTCCTATTTCCTTGTCGGCTTACTATTTTTCTGATGGTTTTAGTTTCAAACTTTCAAACTGCCAAGTAAATTCCCGTGATAGTGTGCCATTGTAAGTTCCATATATATGTATAGGTGAATTTAGAAGTTTGATGGCATGCATATATCACTTTTGGTGGCATATTAAAAAGGAAAGAAACCGAAGATTGTAAAGAAGAAACGATGGAGAAAGCTGGCTATGGAGTAAGGGTATGACGATGTTCTTATCTACTATTTTGTCAAGTTGCTTCCCTTATCATGCATTTTTTGCTTGCTCTAGAATAATAGTTGTATGAATTGTGGGCTCTCACCTTTTGAGATGGATTATGGTTGTTTTGTTTTTTCTATTATTGCTCTTTTTTATTTTTCTTATCTAATATTTTTTTTTGAAAAATTATTGTCATCTTTTCCCGTCCCTAGTCCCTAATACTATAGAGAAAAATGTTTCTTCATCCTTCATCATCCAATGGGCTCAATGCATGTCCCGTGCATGTAAACGTTAGAGTAGCGTATCCAAAAATATTGCAAAGTCTAATAAAAAATTGAATTAGAATATGAAGTGTTTCCTTGGTCTAGTGGTGAATTCGAGCAGCACACATCAAACCTAGTACATAGTTTGATTCCCAGATGAATTGAAATACATAATATATGATCATCAAATAAATCTCCAAACTACAAGTCATCAGTTAACCAGACAAACAAGATGAATGTACCATTGCAACTTATGAGTAGTTTCCTGTAGTAAAAAATATTTGGCCCCTTCAACCAATAATGTGCAAGTTATGTTGCTTAGAACCTGATACTAAAACCCACGCATGCAAAGATTATTCATAAACGAAAGAAGTATGGAACAAGGTGCTCACTTGGAGTAGTTTGATTGTCAGATAGAGTGAAGTGTACTCCCTCTGTCCTGAATCTAGTTTTTTAATAAATTTATTTGAAGATATAAATATTGCACATATTTTCTATAAATTAAGTCAAACTTGTGACATAAAAACAAAAACGATAGATAATTTGAGACAGATGGAGTATATGATATAACCACTAAATAAATCTTGAAGCTGCAAGCCATCAAGCTGAATGTTCCATTGCAACTTACGGGTATATATTTGTTATGTTAGATATAGATATATACATATCTATATACATATATAAATAATGAGCAAAGACGAACGTGGGGCGGTCCCTTCACTCCTCAAGTAGCCTAGTGCCGTCTCCGAGCGAGCCCTAGCCGTCTCGATCGACCACTAGCCGACCAGCACACCCCTCCCCGGTGCGAAAAGGCCACACGACACATCGCAAAAAGCTATGGCGGACTGCCTAAAGCCACACACGGATGTCGCGCGACGCAGTGGGCAGGTCGACACAACCAAGAGTTTAAAAGCCACCACCCGGCCGTCCCACGCTTTCCTTTGACCGGCAAGGCAAACACAAAGAGAACCAAGAAGAAGCAAGAAGCAGGAGCACCACTGCACTCGAGGAGAGAAGCCGCCGCGCCGTCCCCAAGAAGACGAATCCACCAGCCAGCAAGCTCTACCGTTACTCTACCTCCTCCTGCGAGAGGGCCGGGACGCCGCCGATCCACCGATCCATCCATCCACCGTGCCGATCGGCGGCCTGGGATGTGGGAAGGCGGCGGCATCCACGGCAGCCACGAGGCGCTCCTGCTGCAGGCCGCCGGATCAGGAGCGGCCGACTACGGGCACGGCGGCGGCGGCGGCGGCCCGGCGCTCCTGCCGTGGCTCGCCGGCCCGGCCGCCGCGCCGGGGTTCTCCTACATGGCTCCACACCACCACGCGCAGCATCAGCCGGCGGGGCCCTTGGGTCCCGAGTCGGCCGCGAGCGCTTTTGGCTTCGCCAGCGGCGGCAACGGGTACAGCGATGGCGGGGTGGGGCAATTCGGGGTGTTCGGCCCCGACGACACACCACTGCCTCCGCCGCACGGTCTGGCCGCTGCCGGAGGCAGTGGTGGGACGACGACGGCGGCGGCGGCGCTGCTGCGACCGCACGGGCCGAGGATGGTGTCCGGCCTTCTGGGCACCCTGCAGGCGGAGCTGGGGCGGATGACGGCCAAGGAGATCATGGACGCCAAGGCGCTGGCGGCGTCGCGCAGCCACAGCGAGGCCGAGCGCCGCCGCCGCCAGCGCATCAACAGCCACCTCGCCAGGCTCCGCAGCCTGCTCCCCAACACCACCAAGGTGATCATGATCGAGGTTACCCATGCCATCACTCTACCTATACCTGCTTCTGCATGTACACATCCCCTACATGCTAACTGCGTGCAGATCTCCATCGTCCATGGCCAAACCCTAGAACCTGCCAGCAGCTTTTGGTGGCCCTGATCAATCCGGCTTGGGTTGATCGCCCACGCACTGTTCAATTCAGATCCAGCAGACGACAAGAAAATCGCTCTTGATCAGTCACAGGAGCACACATCTAACAATAACAGCTCTGGGTAACACAGGGTGTAGCCGAGCTACCTACCTAACTAGAGACAGTTTAGTCAGTTTCTGTCGACACTCGCTAGTGACACTGGCCGTACGGCTGGCCGGCTCTACAAACCTTGATCACCCTTAGCATAATTACCACATGCTTGAAATCAAGAGGCACTGCAAGTCCCATTTTTCTTAATCGCCTCAACTTATCTTTAGTTCTTCCTAGAGCTCCCTGCTGACCAGGAGCAAGGCTAATAACATATTGGCTGTATGAATCCTTATATCTTATTTCTCAGCTATAAATCTTCACTATTAATATTTACACCCTGCTCTTTTTCTCTCTTCTCCTAACATATAAAATTACAATGATCGATCATATATACTTACTCTAATGTCATATATGTTTACAATGATCCTATATACTTTAATTTGAGAGACAGGAATTTCGTTTCACGGGATCTTTGCCGGAGATATAGATAGATATTTGGATTCCTATACAAATAAAGTCCAGCAAATTTTCTACCCCTATGGTCCAACCAAAGGTATGTAGGGCCTCTCAAGTTAGGACAAACTACAAAGGGGACAAACGAAGACAATAGGTTAGACCAATGCAAGTGAATGAAAAAAATGGTCATAGGTAGCAGCAGCAGCAGCCAGCAGCTGACATGGCAGCAGAGCAGGCAGCAAAGATGACGCAGAAGGCTTTTGGGCTCGTCGTGGGAGACCGCGCGCGCTCGCGCCCTGCCTGCCTGCCGCTGCTTCCCCTGCTGCATGCGCTCCTGTTCCTCGGCCTGCGGGGAGATCGAGCGAGCGGTCCGTGCAAGACAAGCGCGCACGCTCGTGTCAGAGCTCATCAAGCTCACGCTCACGCTCACCCCAAAAGCGGCAGGCAGGAAGGCCGACTTGAGAGCGCGCATGCAAAGGCTGCACCCACGCGCGCCATTTTTGTAGCTTTTCCTCCATGCTCGCATGCACTCGCACCACTCAATCGCCACTGCTGCTGCTGGCTGGCTGGCCTGCTGGCTGCTGCACGCCCTCCGGCCCTCTCTCTCCTACCGCCACTATACCTGCAGCCACCGCGCCGCACACACTTCACACACACACCGTCGCCACTGGCCACTAGCTAGAGCCACTACTGTAGCTGTACTCCTCTAACACCAGAAGTGCAATCATGTTTGCATGCATGCGACGCTACTTCTCCATCAATTTCTTGATTTTTCAAGCGCCTAATGATGGCTCTGATCTGTTTCTGTTGCTGTTTCCTGAATCCTGATGCGTGCTCGCTCGCTGGCTGCAGACGGACAAGGCGTCGCTGCTGGCCGAGGTGATCGAGCACGTCAAGGAGCTCAAGCGGCAGACGTCGGCGGTGCTCGAGGGGACGACGGAGGAGGCCGGCGGCGCGGCGGCGCGGCAGCCGCACCTGCAGCTCTTGCCCACGGAGGCGGACGACCTGGCGGTCGACGCCGCGGAGGACGGCGACGGCAGGCTCATCGTGCGGGCGTCGCTCTGCTGCGAGGACCGCGTCGGCCTCATCCCCGACATCGCCCGCGCGCTCGCCGCGCTCCGCCTTCGGGCGCACCGCGCTGAGATCGCCACGCTCGGCGGCCGCGTCCGCAACGTTCTCCTCATCACCACCGCCGACGACGAGGAGGAGGAGGAAGGGGAGAGGGCCAAGCGGGGGACGACCACGACGACGCCGATGGCGATGGCGGCGGGTGCGCCGCCGGTGGATCGTCCAACCGGAGGCACGAGCTCGTCGCGTCGATCCAGGAGGCGCTGCGCGGCGTCATGGACCGCAAGACGGCGAGCAGCGACACGTCCTCATCTAGCGGCGGCGGGAGCATCAAGAGGCAGCGCATGAACGGTGCGCATGAGCAAGGTTCGCTCTAGCGTGCTAAAACTAGCTAGTAGCTAGTAGCTAGCTCCATGCCTCCCTCGATGCTAGCATGAAATATTGCAAACATGCATGCTTGCATGCATGGCTAGCTAGCTTCTCAAACTCAAGCTATATATTAATTAGTATAGTTATATAAAGCTATAGTCACTTCAAACTTGGAACGAGCTGGCTATTCTTCTTTTTTTGTTGCTATGGTAATGGTGTGTGTGCATGAGGGGAAAAGAAAATGGAAACATGGAAGCAGGGGGAGAGTTTTATGTATCCCTTTATATCTCTTTTGCGGTGCTTTAATTTTTACCCATATAGTTCGCGTATCATGTACTGGGCCGGGGAGAGGGGGAAATTTGAGAGGTTATTGATAAATTAACCGCTCGTAAAATGGGGGTGGTGATAAGGGTGTACACATGCATGTATAATCTCTGGGTATAATCTCTGGGTAATATAATGGAAGATGGGATTGGTGGGGTTGCTCATTTCTTCAATGAGCTACCTTCACTCTTTTACACCTTTCATCAGGTTGTCGTTTGCATCCCATTGCCAATACATTTGTGCATGCTAATGTTATTCATTTTGTTGATCTTTTTAAGCGGCCTCACATTTTCTGATCTCTCAAGATTAGTTTCCCCAGAGCCCATTCTGTACAAATCTTCTTAAGTATCAATTTGCTAATGGTACTATATATTACTGTTGGTGATATATAGCATCCTTTTTTTCTATATATATATATATATATATATATATATATATATATATATATATATATATATATATATATATATATATATATATATATATATATATATATATATATATTATCTTGTATATATGGACGATGAATCAGTAACTATTTTGTTTTGCACGTATATATAATCCAACACCACAAAGCTATGGCTAGTGGTAGATATTAAGATATATGTATATATGCTGTTGTTAAGTGTATATGCATAAATATTACCATGCATGTTCGTGATCTATCCCAATTTCTGTCTTTCTGTAGTCACTCATCATTGAATTTTCAGCCCCACAGTGAATTTTCAGCCCCACCAAGTTGTCATTCTAAGTGTTTTGGATGGGGATCACCTTGCTTCATGCAGTAAAACTTATGATTTCCAAAGAGGACCTAGATAGGGTTTCTAAAAGAGAAAGGGAGTGATTTTAAATGGCATCAAACTAGATAGGTAATTGGTATGTTCGCTTGGATGGCTAAAATGACTGTTAAGCTGGAACGGCTGATTTTTTAGGAGAGAAAAACACTGCTGGCTGGTCGGCTCAATTTTTATGAACGCCTTGCCTTAAAGCTATTTTCTCCTATTTTTCACTCCTATATGCCGTGGCATATAATTTCTTTGAAGGCCAGATCAAGGTAGTCTTTTATTTTCCTCTGGGTGGGCTCCAATTTTTTGATATACCTATAATCCAAATCTCACATTAAACATTCAGTTCCTTTGTTCTGATTTGTTTTACATGCCATACATCATATATTACAAATATCTCGTAGTTTATTTTGTACACCAAAACTATTCTAGTTCTATAATAATCTAAAGTACAATGTAGCCTATACAAATATGTGATTACAAACGGTTTGCTTCAAGGAGGTGTTGATGCTACTTAAGTTGATGGATGGCATATAATACAAATATGTGTTCAGATGAAGGTGTGCAAAAAAAAATGCAATCATGGTTTCAAGTGTGGTAGTCATCATGTGATTACAAAAGGTTTGCTTCAGGGAGGTGTTGATGCTACTTAAGTTGATGGATGGCATTGCAAATTCAAATTAAAATTTCATTTAGGTTATATTTATGGTTGGTAGTTTTATTTTTTTGTAGAAAATGTGACACATAGATTTATGCAAAGAAATTTTTTAATAAATATTATTTGTTTTGTTATAACTTATTTTATTATTAGAGATATTTTTATAATGATTTATTTATTTTATTATTTGTATAAAATATTTAAATAAGATGAATGGTCAAATAAGAACCGTAGAAATCAAAGAAGTGCATTTATTTGTGTGACGGAGGGAGTACTATCTATATTATGAGACGGAAGGAGTAGAAAATAATAATTCTTTTTTATATGAATTGATGACTAATATGTATACTACTACAAATAAAAACATAAAATGTGTTGAGGATGTCCTGCAACAGTATTTCTTTTTTTTTAAGAAAACAGGAGGGAAGCCCCTACTAAACTCATTTTATAATGATTAAGTCCATACAAAAGAGGAAGAAAAATTGTACAAAACTATAACAAACTAATGCACAGAAAGAAAATCTTAAAAAAGAGATCTTTTTTGAGGATTTGCACCTTTATTACAACCTTATTGATGTTCTGCGTTCAATCGTTCTGGTGTGTCCTTGTCATACATTTTACTAACTTTTCAAGCGGTGGCTCCAGCAAATATCCACATAGATAATTTACTGCTACATGCACGATCAACAAGTGTAATATTTTTTTTTCACTACAGATGAACCAAATTTCATTACTCATGAGCAATGAAATTACAAAAGTTTGGCAAACTAAAGACGTCCAAACCCCGGAACAACTGTTGTCGTTGTCCTCACTGAACGCCCAGGTTTCAGATGAGTTGTCCAGCAACGAAACAGATCGAAGACCCAAGCAAAAATACGAGTTTAGTCAAAATGACCCTACTAATTAAAGGAAAAGCAGGACGCCAGCATCCATCTCCTGTTATTACTAGCCAAATAGGTCAAGAAGTGAAATATATACTCCCTATATATGGAATTACTACTCCCTCCATCCCTTAAAGAATCAATTTCTAGAATCCGTATCAGTCAACTTTTTAAATTTGACTAATTTTATAGAAAAGAGAGAAACAACATCTATCTATGACATGAAATGAGCATATTATAAAAGTATATTCTATGGTAAATGTAATAATACTAATTTCATATTATAAATCTTAATGAGTTTTTCTAAAAACTCGGTCAAAGTTTAACTTATAATAACTTTAAAAATCACTTCTTTTAGGACAGAGGGAGTACGACGATGTTTTGTATATATATGTGCACGTAAAACAAGGAGTTTAGTGTGTTCATTTGTGGAGTAGATATCCTTGGGATTCCGATCAGGACTCCCTTACTCAATTTGGCTTTTCCTTGATGAACGGACATAAAGGACGCACGCTAGAATCTATATAGGGCTTCTCATCTCTCAGCTACACTAATTCAACATCAATTTGTGTTCTCGTTTCTTTTTTGTCTTTCTTCCAATTAGGCTCTTTCTCTATCTCGAGAGAGATAGGGCTAGCAGGGCAGTGCATTTCTTTTTGAGGGGCAACGAGAACCATGGGACAAAACTAGAAGCCGGCAGGGCATTAAAAGCAAAAGGCTGGTGGTGCATGTGCTGTGTTTTGCTACTCGCTGGAGTAGCCGAGTAGGGCAAGGCCCCAATGCAAGGCCCCAACAGAACATGCAGCGCGGGGGCCGGCCGGCCGGCGCATGAAGCGAGGTGGAGCACATGCTTCCACTTGTATATCTGCAAGCAGCACGCAAAGACCCCATCCCCATATGATTACCACCCTCTTCATGATTATCAGAGTGGAGCTTTGTCTGAACCCACCTGGGAACATGGTTAATTGAGACATGTGAAGGGTTGACAAGCAATCATCATTGACGTGAAAACGGTAAGGATCAAGCCTTTTAGAATGAGAAGAGTTGGCTAAACTAGTGAATGATAAAGCAAAGAGTTAAGTAATGCTCTCCTTTTTGTTTAAAAAGTTGAGAAAGTCTCGCTAAAAAGGCACAAAAGTCTCAGAAAGTATTCATGCTGTTCATATCATCATCCTAAATGTACATCTATCCAGAACTACCTCCATGCTAAAATAAATCAGCTCCTAAAATCACTGTATAAGTTAAACTATTTTGAGTTTGGCCAACTTGATAGCAAAGACTAACATTATTTATACGTGGCACTAAACAAGTAGATCATGAAAATATAATTCATTGTGTATTTAGTGATAGAAATTTGATGTCATAACACTATTATTGTTCATTTTCTATAAATTTGGTCAAACTTAAAATAACTTGATTTAGAAAAACTCTAGAAGTTATTTTGGGATAAAGTGACTAAGTTACTTAATAAAATACTTTATTGGTTTATTGGGCTTGTGTGACATAGTTCCAACCTCTAAAATCCATGCATGATACGGAATTAGTTTAATTTGTATGATAAAATAAAGTATCTAGAAATTTTTTTATTTAAACTTAATAGCATAATTGTTCAAACAAATACATTTAATGTAACCACAATCTCCAAGAATTTCTAGATGTAGAGTCTTAGGGATGAGAACTACAATAATTCTTATTAGAGCCAAAGCGATGCCAAATAACCCTAAATATTTCATTCAACATGTCTAGTCCACTTCAAACTATACAATTTATATCACGCAAACAAACAAGCACCCATCTCTCTCACTCTAAATTGCTAGTCATTATATTGATTCCAAGTTAATTAAAGCTTACTATACCCTTTTCTCTGGGGATGGCAAAGGGGATTCCCATCAAGGGATGACTCACAATCCCTGTCCCTGTCCCCACCCATCCACCGGACAATATCCCTCCTCCCGCTATTGAGCAAGAACTATCATAGGAGGGATCCCTATCCTCTCTTCAATGGCAAAGAGCAAAGATGACAATCTCAAAGGAAGAGGACTACAAAAGAAGATATTTATTTGTTTGCACCTTTTTTAACCAATTTCTCCACCATGGAAAGAGTATCCTCTCCTTACCTTAGCTGACATGGAGGCATCCTCCTCTTTCCTCATCCATGGTGGTTGAATCATCCTCTTCTTCATTGATGGTGGTCGAATTATCCTTTTCCTAAGTGGTGTTGGAGGCATCATCTCTTTCCTCAGCGGCACCGTCATCCCCTTCTCTCATATATATGGTGGTGGCATAACCATCCTCTTTTCTCCCAATTGCAAAATAGACGGATTCTTCTTCATGTTGCTCCTTGATGGAGATGGTGATGACCTAGCCATTTGCGGATAGAGTAGGCCTGACTAGATGAGTGTAGGACTAAAGGGCAACTATGGTTTGCCTTGGGATGTAGGACCTTGGCCTTTGAGGATTAGGGCAACTAGGGATGTGTTTTGGGATGGTGGGCTACAATGGGCCAATGGCAAAGTGGTCTATAAATGGGGCATGGACACATAGTGATGGAGGACATAGAACCATCCACTCACCCCACGTCAAACTCAACATGGATGATTTCCCCATTTCCTGCCCTATGAAGACAAAAATCTAACCCATCCACTACCCCTAACAAAGGGAATTGCCATGTTATAATTGCTACTTCCATATTTCTTCTCCTCTTTCACCTTTGTCCCATGTTGTTATTATGAACCCTTAGAGAAGAAAATATAATGTACATAGGATTTTAATTTCATTATGTTCTCAAAAATGATATTGCCAATACTTTTATATGCGTAAGACATTAACATAGAAAATTATGTGAATTATAGGCTTGATATCATGTTGTGAAACAAAAAATATTTCACAATAGTCCATATTGGAAAACATGTAATATGATATGAACTAAAATTGGAACAAAAAAATTGTACAATGCATATTGTTTTGAATGTAAGGGCATATTCTCATCCTTATTTAATTAAAAAGTACACTCATCTAACTAGGTTTAAACTTTATCCATCAATGTATGTATTCCTGGTCGAAACAACTTAAGAGAATGTCTCTAGTCAAAATAATGAAAAAAGTCTACTTCACCCCCAACTATGGGGGTGGACTACATAACCCCCAAACTATGAAACGGTCTAATTTACCCCATGAACTTTTCCAAAACCGTCTATTTTATCCCTCTAGGTGGTTTTCAACAGTGGTTTTGCTACAGTAACAATTCTGCCCCCTGAACTTTTCAAAACGGTTAAATTACCCCTAGAGCGGTTTTGAACAACGGTTTTGCTACAGTAGCATGGTTTTATCTTTTCTTTTTTATTTATTTTAGCCAAATCTTTCTAAAATCATAGTAAATCACAAAAAATCATAAAATAGAAAATCCAATTTTGGTGGATTCAACATGAGTAGATCTACACAGTAAGCATATAATATATTATATTTTTTATTGCAAATTTTTTGATGTAACTTTAGATCTATGATTTTCTATAATTAATTGGAATAATTCATAGCCGTAGTTTCTGTGGTTCAATTGTGGTGAAATTTTTATGATAGGCTAATTATTGTATGCTTGATCTCTAGTAAAAATTTTATACTCATTGAATAATGTATAACTTAGTTATAAATTTATTTACCTAAATAAATTTATAACTAAGTTATACATTATTCAATGAGTATGAGATTTTTACTAAAGGTCAAGCATACAATAATTAGCCTACCGTAAAAATTTCATCACAATTGAACCATAGAAACTGTAGCTATAAATTATTCTAATTTAATTATAGAAAACCATAGATCTAAAGTTACAACAATAAATTTGTACTAAAAAATAACATATTATATGCTCAGTGTGTAGATCTACTCATATAGAGTCCAATAAAATTAGATTTTCTATTTTATGATTTTTCTATAATTTACTATGATTTTTCAAAGATTTAGTTGAAATAAATAAAAAAAAAAGGACAAAACCACGCTACTGTTGCAAAACCATCATTCAAAACCGCTCTAGGGGGTAATTTAACTAGTTTGAAAAGTTCATGGGGTAGAATACCTGGTTTTATAGTTAAGGGGGTTAAGTATTCCACCCATCATAGTTTAGGGGGTTACGTAGTATTTTTCTATTTTTGAAATATTCAGCCAAAATAAATATAAAAGAAAAAGACTAGCAAAAATTTTGTACTAAAGCATACCAAATTATATGTTCACTTTGTGTAGATCTACTCATGTGAGTCCAACAAAATTAGATTTTTCATTTTATGATTTTTCTATGATTTATTATAATTTTTCAAAGATTCAACAAAAATAAATTTAAAAAGGAAAAGACAAAACCACCCGCGCTGTAGCAAATCCAAGGTTACTATAGCAAAACCCTTGTTACTGAAGCAAAACTGCCTAGGGTAAAACAGACAGTTTTGGAAAGTTCAAGGGGGTGGTTAAATTAGACCATTTTATAGTTTGGGGTTATGTAGTCTACCCATAGTTGAGGGGTGAAGTAGACTTTTTCCTCAAAATAATTGAAGTTCCTTAATTTTGACTTTGAGTGGGAAAGAGAGCAAAGACCATTATCAAATATGTTACTGCTGTAATGCTTCCAAATTTTTAACAACACAATGAGCATACAATATGTTATGTTTTAGTATAATTTTTTGCTATAACTTTAGATCTATGATTTTCTATAACTAATTGGAATAATCATGGCCATAGTTTACGTGGTTCAATTGTGGTGAAATTTTTATGGTAGGCTAATTATTGTATGCTTGATCTCTAGTAAAAATTTCATACTCATTAAATCATTTATAACTTAGTTATAAATTTATTTTTATTTAATAAGCATAAAGCTAAATAAATTTATAACTAAGTTATACATGATTCAATGAGTACCACTAGTACAGAAATGATTTCTCTTGGCGCCAGGGTTCCATTTGTACAAGCGGTTCGGTTTCAAGGACGCCGGTGTTAAAAAATACGTGGGGCTAGCTTTAGAACCGCCAATGAAAACCAGTTATCACTGGCGATTGGCTAAGACAACCGCCGGTGATAATGGACCAATTAACACTTGGTGGTTGTCTTAGCCAACCGCCAGTGATAATGATCATTTACATCGGCGGCGGTGGTTAAAACAACCGCCAGTGTTAATTGGTCCATTATCACTAGTGGTTGTCTTAGCCAATCGCCATTAATAACACCAAGAAAGTTATTTATGAGACACATATAAAAATATATAAGAGTAGTACCATAGGTTACAAATTATATTTGATAAACCATTACATGACAAATGAAGTTTTGATTAATTATAATCTAGCCAGCTACGGTTCTTCCTTCTCCATCGTGACG
Organism: Chrysopogon serrulatus; assembly: GCA_015844335.1. Classification (NCBI taxonomy): domain Eukaryota; kingdom Viridiplantae; phylum Streptophyta; class Magnoliopsida; order Poales; family Poaceae; genus Chrysopogon; species Chrysopogon serrulatus. The sequence goes on from JADLZL010002856.1 coordinate 83,478, forward strand.
CACCCAGGGTGTAGAATTTTGTGGAATGCTACGCTCAACGTTCCTTATCTTCAAAGGATGATCTATAAAGAGGGACATCTCACCGAACTGGTTAAACTCATTGAGGTCAATTGCACCATCAGCTCCTAGAGCTTGTTGCTTGCCAGGAAGAACTACATGCTTGAGCCTATTGGTACTTTTCCTTTCATTCTTAGGAATGATATGTTCGGCATAGAAGACCTGTGCAGCACGGTTAGCAAGGATCCACGGGTCATCTTTGTAACCAACTTTACTTAGATCAAGAACTCTGAGTCCATGACTATCGACTGTGACAAGTTTGTCCTCAACCCATCGGTTGCGTGTCGTATGTCAAGATATTTCCAGTATGGCAAATACTTGAAAAAATTGACATCTTCTTGAATGTAGCCCCTGGAGTTGGCTTGACATCCTTCCTTGCTTTTCCATCTATTGTCTTCTTTCCAAAAGCGAACTTGATGTTTTTAACTATCTCAAACACTCTGCGACCTTTACTGTTTCCTGATGGAGCAGTAGACTTTAGTTCATTCAAATTATCGAAGTATTTATCCATCTTTCTTAAGCGGTACCTATGTCTTTTTGATAAGAAACGCCTGTGCCTCATGTACATTAACTTGTTGGATGCACTGAGGGACACATAAAAGGTTCATCTAGGCATACTACACAGCCAAATTTTCCCTTGAATTGGCCTGACAATACAAAAAGAGCGGTGGTAATCGTTGATCGTAACAAAAATAATTGCTCTCAAAGTGAATGACTCTTTTCGGTATTCATCCAATATATCAACACCTGTATCCCACAAAGTTTTTATTTCCTCCATTAAGGGCTTCAAGAATACATCCATCTCAACACCAGGTTGTGTAGGTCCAGAAATAAGAATAGTTAGCAAAAGATATTTGTGCTTCTGCAACAGGTGTGGAGGGAGGTTGTAGATGGTGAGGATCACTAGCCACGTGCTGTGCTTGCTGCTCCTTTCGGCAAAGGGATTCATTCCATCAGTACATAGTGCAAACCTAACATTTCTTGCCTCCTTAGCAAATTCTGGGTGATCATCATCAATTTTTTTTATTGTTTGCCATCAGCTAGATGTCGAAGCTTTCCATCGTTTTTGTGCTTATCAGAAGCATGCCAGGTCATAAGCTCTGCATCCTCTTGGTTAGCAAACAAACACCTCAATCGATCAACCACTGGGAGGTACCACATCACCATAGCAGGAACTCTTCTCTATGCATAATAATCTACTTCTTTTTCTTTAATGCTTGGCTTTGAACCCTGTTCGGTCTTCTTTCTCTTTTTCCCTTTAGAAATTGAAGTTGTATTTTGTTCTTGTACATAGTCTTTTTTGGTCTTGTACCGACTAGCACCACAGTTTGGGCAATTGTCTAAGTCTTTGTAATTACCTCGATATAGGATACAATGATTTCTGCAAGCGTGGATCTTCTGTACACCTATAGTAAGCGGACTAATGAGTTTCTTTACATAGTACGTGTTAGCAGGCACTTTGTTCTCCTTTGGAAGCATATCTTCGAGAGTACTCAATAATGCATCAAAGCTAGTATCGGACCATCCATATCCAAAATTTTTAACATCAACAACTTAAGCACAGAACATAACGTCGTGAACTCTTTGGTACAACCCTTAGTCTCATCATTGTTGGTATAAATTAACTGTACTCCTTTAAATAAGATTTAAGTAAGATTATCCGTAAGCGCACAGATATCGTACCAATGTCACATTTTACCCGGAGGTTTTAAATATCGTATCCATAGGGAACAGTCGTGATGATGACAAAGTCTATAGACTTAACCCTACAATTAGGCTAGATAATATCAAGAAAGAGGAAATAGCTATTGAACTCTAGTTGTGACAACCGGTAAGCTTTATATAATATTGTTCTAACTGGGCAAGTATCCCGAATAAGAGAAGAAACAGAGTAATCTCCTACTAAGAACCTATAAGCCTATCAGTCCTATCAACGGGAAGTGGACTACAGAAGAACCAACGCAGCTGTCACCTACGCGGACTACCACTATCCGGCTAATCAGGGGACATCCACAAGTAAAAGCCTAGGCACCACGCCTACACTATGAAATACTACTTCAACCAAGTAATGACCAAGATCAAAGCACTCAATATGAGCTGTGAACTTAAGAACAAATAAGAACAACTGCTTACTTGAATTGGAATGATGAATACAAAAGTACCTCAGAATGCAGCTCCGGGCGAGGGAGCTGAATCCGTAAGAATACTGACCCACAAAGAAGCACCGATGTGTAGGAACTCCTCCAGAATCTCTACTCCTCTACTCAATCTCTCTAATCTCTAAATAAGACTAGATCTAGATGAACTAGTCTCTTCTAATTGCTACAACTAGATGAACTAGAACTAGATCAACTAGAGGGACCCTAACCCTAATTATGTAGAGAATATGAAGCACCGGGGTGTAGAATGCCTCTAGGAAGGGCCTTGGGGCGTCATTATATAGGCCGAGGTGGAGTAGGGGGCAAGGAACCGCCACGTCATCGATCCGCGTCTTCATGTTGTGTGCACCATCGGATCAAACCGACCTTAGATCGACGTAGTGATGCTCTGCTTGACTTCCAAGGAAGCGGGGAAGGAAGACTCCAGAAGGGGAGCGCCGTCGCTTGACCTAGGGCACCGGCCGGCGCCGAGGGGGGCCTACGGCCCCACCAGTGTGGCCCAGCGGGTCCCATTGCCTTCGGGTGTCTTCTAAACGTTTTTCGAGCCTAATGACGATGTTTGCCGACGTGGATAAATTTCATGATTATTATGCACTTTAATCCCTCTTTTATGCTTTTCTAGAACAATCCCCGGAAAATATAGAATATGCAAAAATCGTGAAAAATTGTCAGTTAAAACCCTAGATTAGTGTGTACTCATGTGCCTTTTTATGTCTAAAGTTCTAATAAAAGTTGACGTTATCCACCGTCAACAACTCCCCTAAGCTTACCTTTTGCCAGTCCCTTGGCAAACAACCTAAGCCTAATTATTAAAATATTTGGATCAGGAGTTGCTGCTATGCTTTCATTTCTTTTAAGTAGACTTGCTTTGAAATAGAAATTTTCCTCCAGTTTAGACAAAACTGCTCTAACTTTCAAACTTACCCGTTTTACGTTTAATTATAGGGCTTTTCAGCTTTTGCATAAGTCTTGAGCAATCGAAAGATAGAATAATCAAGTCAAGCACTATGTCTCAAATTCTTCACAGTACCAATATTCCGGAGTTTTGTAAGTTTTGAAATAAAACTCAGAGCATAATTGTATGACACCCTCAAGTCTCTTATTATATATGGTATTTATAGATCTCACTAAAGCATTAATGATGTTATGCCTTCCTACAACTAAGAATTTATAGTGGAGCTTACAGGAGTGGCAATAACAAGGATGAGCATACTTGCAATTCATATGTTGTAAAGTCAAACAATGGATCCACAGAGAATCGAGGCATACAATCAAATCAAGATGTGCATGTGTATGGAATATGGTGGATAAGTGTATTTATGATATTTAGTGGCTAATGCTAATTCTACTTTTGCTCTTTGAAAATAACTCCCTCCTTAGAACTTTTCACGGGAAAACATGGGCTATCTTTATTCTCTCTTTCTTTCTTTTTTTTTTTCTTCTTTTTTTTTTTAATCTAGGAGGCGGACATCTATGTACCCATTGTTTTAATTGTTGGATACTTGTCCATCTTTTACTCCCTCTTTTTCTTCTTCTATTTTTTAATACTTTTACATAGCCACAAGTCCTTTGAATGTAAATAATTGGAGAGATAATGATACGAACTTAGAGCAATTAAATGGGGGCTGTCCTATAGGGTATATTTTTAGGTGTTTACTCCTAGTGTAGGAGAAAAACATTTTTAAGGTGGATCTAGATGAAAGTGGAAATGACTGCGCTTACATCCCCAGTAGGAGTAATACATATGTGGGTGGAGTGCGTAAGTGATCTTGATTTTAAAAAGCATGACAAGGCTCTCATAAGGTATACAACAAAGATTAACTAAACTCAATGTAAAGCAAGCAGCATAAATGTGCAAAGGTTTTCCTAACTCTAAATGTATCATATATGGCTTTGGTAGTAATTCAAACTTTGTCATACAAGAGCTCATCATGTAAGATTTTAGGTTTTTGAAAATAAATCTCCAGAACTTAGTAATGCTAGAAATAAGATAAATAGCAGCTTAGACCTTCATGTATCATATCAATCAATTACCTAGACTTTATCAATCAATTACCTAGACTTAGCTCAAGCATATGTCTCCATAAATTTCAGGTTTAGAGTAAATTCTTATATCAAAGTAGTTATGTCCAAAACTCGGGAGAATTCATGGTTAAAAACTAGGCACTTGAAAGGCATTACGGTAGAGCAACTATTCATCATCTCCAAGATAAAATTTTAATATTCTCTAGTTTTTATTTAACTCTTACTAACTAGACACACTCTATGATCGCACCTTAATACATAGATAAGTATTTTGTTTTCAATTTTAATTTGTTATTCATCTTTTTATTTCTATTGGACTCACAAGACTCTAAAGACATGGACCTTCATATGCCCATATATTTTTGATATTTTATGACTATATAAAATAGACTCGATAATCGACCAGGTATAGTTACCTGATAACTAGGGGATGCTCTTCCCTTAAGCTAGATGTTTGCAATATTTAGTGTTGATGATCTTTAGAGTGAGCTAACCAGCAGCGCTCCTGGTAGGTGCCACTAATAGACTCTATCCTTGTCATAATGTTATTCCTGCATAATTACACTCTAAAAAGAAAACCAAAACTCGAGGCTCAAATTTAATAAGAGGCTAGCGATCAGCCAATAAATAATTAATTATTCTTATGAGTTAATTTCAAATTGATAAGTTTTAGCAGGATTCTTTTTTAGGATTTTCTAGTTATGTAGAAATTAAATATGTGTGCATTATATAGTTGTATTTTTTTATGCCACCACAGAGAATATTTATTCTTATGGGGTTTAGGATTTTTATAATGCAAGAAATTAAATAAGGAGCTATTATTATTTTTATGCCACCACAGTAAATATTCCTATAGGGTTACCACAAGGTTATTCACGTGGGGCTTTTAATATTTTATGATGCAGTAAATAAAGCAATAAAGATTTTTATTTCTTTTTAATATTTATAAAGATGAATATGTTAAAGTGAAATTGGATAGGAATACTAATTAATTAGATAACTACCATACTACCTTATGGCAAGGATATAAAATTTAAAGTTTACCGACGTAACTTTTTCTTCCACTCTTGTGTATCTCTCCATCTTTAGAGATGGAGGTCTTGATGGTTGCATACCTCTAGTGATGGTGATATCGCTTTTGTTCTTTGGTTTGGCCTATAGGTTGAAGTAGAGCTTTAATAGTAGCTGGTAGCATCTTGCTCAATGTGCATGTTCGCAGAACTTTTACTTATAAACTTTGCTCGATATGTTGTCCTGTTTATAAAACCAAGATAGAGATCACGTGCATGGGCTCTGCTGGTGAAAAAACACCAACAGTAACTAAATTTATCCCTTTATTTATTTTTCTCTATCCTTAGGCACATTGAACAAGATAAAATTAGTGTTACATGATTTGTTTATTTATGACATGAGTGGTAAGATCAAAAGATTAAGCATTTAATGTTGCATTTAAGTTCACATGACAGAAAAGAATAAAATTGCTTAACCAATAGAAAGATTGTCTATCTCTATATAAATTTTCACATAAGTATGACTATCGTCTTCCCAAGATCGAATATAATATTTTAGCTTGTTTGGTTAAGACTGAGATTAAGAGAACGGTGCCATGAATAATTTTAAAGAACAAAGCATGTTGAGTTAATTAGGTTAATCAATTTAAGTTGTAACTCTAACATGTTTGTGTATTTATGTGAACCAAGATCAAGAGAAGAGCAGTGACCACTTACCTTAGAATATTACCTTCATTATTAGAGCGTGACGGCACTAAGTTATGAAGGGTAAATGACTGGTGGTCCTTTCTCTTACATCTTGAGTTGTTCATGGACATCTTGTCTCCTCTGTTGCACTCATTATTTTGCCATCTTTTGCTTTTTTAATCTTTTGACTCTTTTCACTCTAGTCATTATTATGCCTGCAACAGATTAGTGGACAATACATACCCGAAGGAGTATATAAATTTTAAACATAGGTTGCTTATTCAGTATTTCATTTTATTCTGTCTATGCTAATAAAAAGATAGTATTGATATTATTTTAGCATAGATCATGTTTTATACAGACATGGCTTGAGGCAAAGTAACTTGCAGTAGAAGATAAAGTGAATGAATCATTAATACTCACAGTTCTATCATTTATGATGAATGAGCTATGTCTTCTTTTTCAAGCATGTGCCCTGTCTCATCTCTAATTCGAATTTCTCTCATGACTTACCTAAATTAATTTTAAAAGTTTTCTACAGGGTTAGCCCAATAAAAATATTCAATGTCTACTACAACAATTTCTAGTTCAATAACCAAGCTAAACTCTATGTCTAATTTAGTTAAGAAAGGCTATTTAACCTAAACACCACGCTTAATTCAAAAAAAAAAGCCTTTGAAAGTATGTGCAGTACTTCCAAACCAAATCTTACTATAGCAAACAAAGGTAATATGAAAACACTTATAGAGATTTATTCATTTAGAGATGAAAAGGTAAATAATTGAATATAAATTAAAAAGTAGATACAACCAATATTAGCAACATAGGATTTTCTAAATAAGTCCATTCCTCCAAGCTTGAATTTTGCAAGGCAGATTTAAGTTTGAATGGATATAATTAATGTTGCATGATAATTGGTTAGACATATCTGTTGCTGCCATTAGTCATTTTCTCACTTCAAACTTGAAATGGTTAGTGACAAAAAACATCCAAAGGAACATTTTCATGAATTCACAAGGGCATTATAGCTATGTTATTTTTTTTTCAAGAGTGGTTATTTTAGGACACAAGGTTATTCTTAGAAAACCTTTTAATTATTATACGTTGAGTTCGTGCGGCGGTTTCCTCTAGAACACTAGCCTTTGTGCCTATATTAAGATTACAACGAGATCTATAATATTTATGATAAACATATGCATCTACAACCACCCTTTTAATGATTTTATGAACAGGTATAAAGAGGGGGTTGAAGATCTCGTGTCTGGTAATATTAGAGAGACCAAAAGATTCAGGAGATTTCTCATATGACCATGGATTCGATGAAGTGTTTATGAGATAATTCCCATGCTCATCAATGTGATCTTCCTTTTTGAACTCCAAGGGCATTTCTTCATGGATGTCTATAGGCAACAAGTTTGCCTCTATTATTTCATGCCTATGACATTTATTGGATGTTTTATTTTCTAGAATTTCCCATGAATTGATGTCTCTAAGGTTGGTCGCTTCTAAAGCTTCCTCTAAACTTGGGTGAGTTCTGTTTATTAAAAAAATTGATTTAAGCTCGCCATTTGAATTTAAACCAAGTTTAGATGCTAGTGCTAAAGCTTCGTCCTCTTTCATCTATTCTTTTACAATAGCATATGTATTTCTAGTATGTTCCATGCATTCCTGCCATTGTCGTTGCTCTTCTTGGGTATTCCTATAATCTTCATGACTCTTATTCTTGAGATGTCTTGATAGATTTCTAGGGTCATTATGAAGTTTAGTAGAAAGAGCATAAAAAGATTCATTAGGGTCAAGGATGGGTTTAGAGACATTTACTGTGGGCATAGAAGGGGAGAAGATAGAATTTACTCCTAAGTGGCTTAGCTCTCCTTCTATGGCATCACTTGACATGTCATCCTTGAACTCTTCCCAGTGTCTTTCAGAGAGGAAAGGAAGTTGACGACACTTTTCCCAAGATGCTCTTTTGAGAAGATTTGATGTGTATTGATTTACGAGCATCTTAGCTAACTGGAAGTCTAAATCATCAAAGTGAAATTTCAAAGGTTTAGGATCGATAGCTAAATCTTGGGAGTAGAGTGATTGTGTTTTAGCTACCAAGACTTCCGTGTTTAGTTCGAGAGATAAGTTTTTCTCTTCCTCGGGGAGCTCAGAATAGGCTTGAACAACCTTTTCTAGCATAGGTCTTGCTTCAGTTATAGGTAAGTGAAGAAAAGCTCCTCCAGAGGCTAAATCAAGGGATTCCTTAGATTCCTTGGTAAGACCCAAATAAAAATGTTGAATAAGCACAGGGTCTGAAAAACCAAGGTCAGGGCCAAATGTAACAAGTTCATTAAAACGCTCCTATGATTTACTAAGAGATTCTTGTTCTAGTTGCCTACAAGTTAGAACCTCTTTTTGAAGGTTAACTACTCTATGGATAGGAAAGAAATATAAACAAAATTCAGAGTATAATGTTTTCCAAACACCTTGCATACTCCCTACGGCTCGATTATACCAACGTTTAGCTCTTTCAGTCAAGGAGAATGGAAAAAGCTTCCATTTAATAGTCTTATCGGACATGCCAGCAATGCGCAAACATGCACAGGTCTGCTTGAATTCTTGTAAGTGTGAGTATGGGTTTTCGTTATCTCCCGAGAAGGGTTTATCCTGAATTATATTAATTAAACATGGGCGCAGCTCATAGCCAGATGTTATGATAGGTTCATTAGATTTTGGTGGCCCGAAGCTTTCGCGCATGCCATAAAGACCGATAGGAATAGAATTAAAAGCATCCATAAGGGTAAACACAAAAATAATGAAGAGAATAGGATAAAATAAAAAATATAAAAGTATAATACAAGATTAAGCTAGACTAAGTCAAAATCAGCAAACCGTTCCCTGGCAACGGCGCCAAAAATGTTTTTTGGTATAAATTAACTGCACTCCTTTAAATAAGATTTAAGTAAGATTATCCGCAAGCGCACAGATATCGTACCAATGTCATATTTTACCCGGAGGTTTTAAATATCGTATCCATAGGAAAAGTCATGATGATAACAAAGTCTATAGACTTAACCCTACAATTAGGCTAGATAATATCAAGAAAGAGGAATAGCTATTGAACTCTAGTTCTGACAACCGGTAAGCTTTGTATAATATTGTTCTAACTAGGCAAGTATCCTGAATAAGAGAAGAAACAGAGTAATCTCCTACCAAGAACCTATAAGCCTATCACCCTATCAACGGGAAGTGGACTACGAGAGGAACCAACGCAGCTGTCACCTACGCGGACTACCACTATCCGGCTAATCAGGGGACATCCACAAGTAAACCTAGCCTAGGCACCACGCCTACACTATGAAATACTACTTCAACCAAGTAATGACCAAGATCAAAGCACTCAATATGAGCTGTGAACTTAAGAACAAATAAGAACAACTGCTTACTTGAATCGGAATGATGAATACAAAAGTACCTCAGAACGTAGCTCCGGACGAGGGAGCCGAATCCAAAAGAATACAGCCACGAAGAAGCACCGACAGGCCAGAACTCCTCCAGAATCTCTACTACTCTACTCAATCTCTCTAATCTCTTAACAAGACTAGATCTAGATGAACTAGTCTCTCCTAATTGCTACAACTAGATGAACTAGAACTAGATGAACTAGAACTAGATCAACTAGAGGGACCCTAACCCTAATTATGTAGAGAATATGAAGTACCGGGGTGTAGAATGCCTCTAGGAAGGGCCTTGGGACGTCATTATATAGGCTGAGGTGGAGTAGGGGGCAAGGAACCGCCACGTCATCGATCCGCGTCTTCATGTTGTGTGCACCGTCGGATCAAACTGACCTTAGATCGACGTAGGAATGCTCTGCTTGACTTCCAAGGAAGCGTGGGAGGAAGACTCCAGAAGGGAAGCACCGCCGCTTGATCTAGGGCGCCGGCCGACGCGGGGTGGGGGCCGGCCGGCCCCACCGTGTGGCCCCCGGGGTCCCACCGCCGGTGTCTTCTAGACGTTTCCCGAGCCCCGATGACGATGTTTGCCGATGTGGATAAATTTTGTGATAATTATGCACTCTAATCCCTCTTTTATGCTTTTCTGGAACAATCCCTAGAAAATATAGAATATGCAAAACTCATGTAAATTGTCAGTTAAATCCCTAGACTAGTGTGTACTCATATGCCTTTTTATGTCTAAAGTTCTAATAAAAGTTGACGTTATCCACCGTCAACAATCATAAAATAGCTATGTTGCTGCCTTCTTTAAGGACTCCATACCTTTCATGAAGAACATTGATGGATTCGTATGAGGACGCAATAGTGCAGCCATCAATTCCGCGTCTTCATACCCTTCATCCACCACATGAGTTCCGTTGCCTTCATCATCAATATTGGGCATACCATGTTCACTCTGTTGGGAACAATAATGTTGTGGCTCATGTACGAACTGGGATCCGTCGTCAACAAGCATATCAGGGCTATTGGTGTCGTTGTTCGTAGGGTTTATAGTTGAATATGTTGCAGTGCTACCCTCTCCATGCTTTGTCCAAATCAAGTAATCCTTCATAAATCCTTGACAAACCAGATGAGAAAATATTGTTTGTGTATTATCGAAGACCACGATATTTTTACAGTCTACGCAAGGACACGGTATGTGCTTCGTGCGGATTCTATATGCATGCATCTTAGCGGCATCAATAAACCTTTCCACCCTGGTATGTGTGATGGATCTACTCTTGATAAATTATACATCAGAATGATCTCTTCATCGGTTACCTACATATGTAACGAATTTATTGTAATCAACATAATTAAAATATGATTGTTTTGAAAGATAGATGACTTAAACTAACCTTTTGATGATCAACAACCTCGTCTTTGAAATAAATATGAAACCTACCACTTGTATATTTCCCAAAATATAGACCATGAGGCTAGGTTCCCTAAGTATGAGAAAGGAGGTATATTAATTAATTAAACACTAATCATATCAAAATAATTTATAGAAACTAATAAAATAAAACCAACTAATTAGTTAGATTACTATTTAGAAAGTCATAGTAATTAATTTAACAAAGTAGTAATAATTAAACACTACTCTCTAAATAAGTAAACACTACTCATTATCTAAAGAGAAATAATTAATTATATTGAACCTAATGAAAATAAACCTTAACAATTAAATAAGAAACAATCTTCAATTTCTTCTCTCTAAAATAAACGTATTCATGCATGACATACTAAATCTATATAAAAGGAAAAACTCTAATTGAGAAACAATCATGTCAAGAGCTAGGAGAGATGAAAAAATCCATCTTCAACCACCACATCTAAGCAAATATAATAGAGAGAGAACCCTATATTTTTCTCTTTCTCACTAAATCTATTCATACATGACATACTAAATCTATAGAGAAGAATAAACTCTAATTGAGAAACAATCATGACAAGAGTTAGGAGAGACTAAAAAGGCTATCTAGAACCACCACATCTAAGCAAATAGGAGGAAAACCCTAGATTTTTCCCTCTCTCACTCATGGTGAAACCCTAGATCTAAAAAGTGGCTACAATTGAGCAATATTGGTTAAAAAGATACAAGAGGAGTTTAAACTAACCTTTTTTAGCAACCTCCTTCCAAGAATTGAAGATCAAAACCTCCTCCTTGTATTTTAGGAAAACTGGACCTCCAAATCGCCAACAATGGAATGTTGGCCTCGAGTTTCTGTTCTAGTCGGGGAGGAAGAAGGGGTATTTATAGCAGACCTAGCACTGGCGGTTGACTTACCAATCCGCCCGGTGAAACCGATTATCATCGGCGGTTGGCTAAGACAACCACCAGTGATAATGGACCAATTAACACCGGCGGTTGTCTTAGCCAACCGCCGGTGATAATGATAATGGACCAATTAACACCTTTGGCGGTTGTTTTATTTGTGTTATTAATTAATTATAATTATTATTTAGTGTAATAATTAGGGTATTTAATAATTATGGTTAATTACTATTTTGTAATTAGGGTTTATTAATATTTCATGATTAGAGTTTATTACTATTTCATAATTAGGGTTTATTACTATTTCATGATTAGGGTTTATTACTAATATTACTATTTCATAATTAGGGTTTATTACCATTCCTTATTATTTAATTTATTTAGTTTATTAGTTTATTTCCTCCCTAATCATTACTATTTCATGATTAGGGTATATTACTATTTCATAATTAGGGTATTTAATATTAGTTAGTTAATGTAATAATTTAGTTTATTTGTGTATTTGAGTTATTAATTAATTAATTTTAATTATTATTTAGTGTGTATTAATTTGGGGTTCATTACTATTTCAATATTAGGGTTCATTACTATTTCATGATTAGGGTTCATTACTATTTTATAATTAGGGTTTCTTAATTAGAGTTTCATAATTTAGGGTTATTATTTCTTACTTAGTGCTTCTTTTCTATTAATTTAGAGTCACCGCTTTGTTAGCCGACATCGAAGCATCGCCCTACCGTTCTCCACCACCGCCGATTCGGACTTCTCTTTCCACGCCGCATAAGTAAATATTCTTTCATCTTTTTAAATTAATCACTATGCAATCATCAATCCACACCATGCTAGTTAGGGTTTCATAATTACTTAGGATTATGGTTTCGTATTACGGTGTAGGATTAGGGTTTCATACTACGGTATTTGAATTAGAGTTTCCTAATAAGGATTTTGTATTCTGTACTTGCATTAGTGTCGATAGGTTCTCCAAGCAATAGCAAACAGGGAGATTCAGAAGGATATCATAGTCCAAGCGATCCACATCCTAGCCCAGATAGGACTCGTCATCCAGAGTGGAATGACCCAGACTATGATCCAACACTGGATGAGGTAAAGATAATACTTTACACATCTTATATAGGTCATTCATATGTATATGTACTTAGTTTGGGATGACTTCATGTATTAGTTATTGTATTGGATACAGGAGGTATTGTCTCGAATGCTCGATTTAGTTCACGAAGAAGAACAAGAAGACGTGGCAAGCGACTTGCCACCGCCAGAAACAACCGAGACAACCACCTCAAATAAAAGGAAAAGGAAACAGAGTGATTGGAAATAAGGTCAGAGAGGAAGAACAAGTGGCCAGATAAAACATATAGGGTCACCAATGTAAGCATGAAAGGAGAGCCTCTAGCACCTGAAGAGATGCCAGCCAAGTTCCAAAACGCAATTTGCTTCTTAGTTAGGGATGAGCTTGACATCGCAAATCACACATGGAATGATGTGCCAGATAATAAGAAGATAATTGTATGGAACCGGTTGCAGAAGAGGTTCCTTTTCCCGCCAGGATCAGAAGACCTCGTCCAGCAGTATGCATTCAGGCAGTGTGCAATCAGGCAGTGTGCAATCTCGTTCCAAAACTTTAGGTCGGAACTTAATACCAAGTATGCCAAGATGAACAAGGACCCGACAAAAGGGTACTTTAAGATTACACCTGCCCAGTGGGAGATTTTCAAACTGCAGAGGGATGATCCAGACTTCAAGAAAAAGAGTGAAGCTAACTCTGAACTAGCAAAGAGGAACAAGTACCACCACCATCTTGGCTCAGGTGGTTGCAAGGCTCATATTCTGAAATGGCGGGCAGAGGAAGCAGAAAGGAAAAAGAAAGAACCGGTGCTATCTGAAATGCTTGATGAAAAAAGCGCGAATTGGCTCTATACAAGAAAAGCAAAACAAGAAGAGACTGGCGCTAGAGTCCCTGATGAAATCCAAGAGCCAGCATAGAAGATGTTTGAAACAGCACGCAAAGAGAGAGAAGGAAAATTCAAGAGAAAAAGAGAGAAAGACATCTTAAGTGTTGGTCTGGGAAACCCCGAGCATCTAGGACGTGTACGAGGCGTCTCGTCAAGGCTGGGGTGGAAAGAAGGATTTGGGGATGAGTGGGCTGAAATGTACAAGAAACACGACTGATACAAGGAAGCAATGAGGGATGTCGATACAAGGAAGCAATGAGGGATGTCATTGAGGAAGAGGCGAAGAAACAAGTCAAAGTAATCATGTCCAACATGCTATCAAATCCTGATCCCAAGTTTATTCAGCAATTAGCGAGTGCAATGTCTGTTCAACAGATGACTGTACAGCCTCCACAGATGCCGTGGGTCGCAACACAACCCGATCAACAGATGGTGGTCTCCACCCAAGGTCCAATGTTGCGTCTACGGCAACCAAGGAGCACTACCCAGTGGATGACATCGTTGCACCAACACCTTGTAAACTACTCATTAGATATGGAATGAAGAATGTTCAAACTAGAGAAGTAGCCGAAGGCTTTGCTATCCCTGGCCGTGAATACCACCGTAAAGAAATTCCAAATGAGTATTGCAGGGTTGAAGTGTCGACGGTCGTCCAAGGATACGAGGACGATGTGCTAGAAATCCCTGGTCCTGAGGGTATCGAGACACTCGGGCAGGCTATTAATAATTTTATTCTTTAGCCTCGACGAGACGTTCAGTTGACTCAACCACCGCCATCCTCTAAAACTGCAGAGGTTCTTCCTAACCCACAATCCTCTGAAGGCCTCCCACTAACCCAGGAATCTTCACCTACCAATTCTCCTCCTAACCCACAAGGCGAAGGCCTCCTACTAACTCAGGAATCGTCACTTCCTGATCCTCATAACTCACCCTCAGCACATGATCCTCCTCCTAACTCACCTGTCCGACCACCATCATCGCTACTCCACTTCCCTGCTTCCCCGCCAGCAATGGAAAAGCTACCGGAAACAACTCCGACACCAACGCCGCCATCAAAGCCAAAGAAGAAGAAACCCGTACCGAAGAAGCAATTCTCGGTACCCAAATTGGTTTCGCCCTTCGAGCTAAAGAAGAAAAGTGCTGGCACAGCGAGGTTTTTATCAGGAATTGGAATGTCTCGGCATGTATGTATCATTGACTTGGCCGAGCATGAGAAGTCAGCATAACAATCCTTAGAGTTGGGCAATGAGCATAATACAAAGATCATACAGATAAAGAAGCCAACATGGGATGATTACCAGAATGTCCCGACTCAATATATCCATGGCAGGCCTCTTCTCAGCTGGGAGAAACTTAAATAAATCCCAGCAGGGATCAAAAGGATGCATGATTGGTATATGAGAGGATCTGCTGCTGGGATCTCAGCGATCAACGTTTGTGTACCAGCAAATGCTTTTGCATCTGGCCGAGAAAAGGCTATGGTCATCTTCGAGGACTTGTGGCTAATGATGAACCTTCAGAGGCTTGACGTACAGCTCGTGGCGGTGTTTGCATTGTAAGTGTGACTAACAAATACACGTGTTACTATCATTAAGGTGAACCAAATCAACAGACATGCTTTTATTTCTTACTCTAACATGCACGTGCGCCTTGCAGAATGCAATATGATGGGGAAGAGATGTGTTACGGTCCAGATCAGACATATGAAGAAGAAAAAAGGATCGGGTATCTCAGTCCAATGAAAACATGCGAGGAGCAGCACACGTTCACAATCGGTGATGGCCATAATAATTTGAAGGGATTAACAACTGAACAGTGTTGACGGTGGATAGCGTCAACATTTAATAGTGCAATAAACATGATAAATGGTCAATACACTTACAAATAGAGAAGTCTAGGGTTTTATCTAACAATTTCTACGAGTTTTGGTGATTTATCAATTTCTAGGGATTATTCTAGAAAACCACGAAGGAGGTCCTAATTATCAAATGTATTAACGAAACTTGACGCCAACGAAACCCCGCACATTAGACTCGAATATTCTAGAAAACACGAGAACGAAGCGGAGCGCAGCGGCGAAAAGGTGGGGCCGGGCCGGCCCCACCGCCCAGGCGGCCGGCCTCCTGCCCTGGGGTTTCGTGCTCATCTTCTGGAAGCTTCCTCCACCGCCTTTGAGGGTCCATCTCAGCCATCCCTTAAGTCGGTTTGATCCTACGGCCGTCATGCATCCCACCTGGCTATAAATACAGGCCGGACCCCCCCCCTGGGGGCACCACATTATTATGGAGATGTAGAGACGTCCCTCGAATGGATGACCTTTCACCTCTAGAGAATTAGGGCTAGACATTCCAATGTAGTAGATTAGTTCTAGTTGGGAGTTAGGGAGAGTGGAGCTACGCTTTAGTTCTGGAAGAGTCTTCAGAATCTTGTATAGTTGTTATATCTTGGCATGGGATCTCCGCTCGTATTGAGTGCTCTGGTTATCATATGTGATTAGAGTAGTAATCTTTAGTGTAGATGTGGTGTCTAGGCTAGTGTTGACGGTGGATAACGTCAATATTTATTAGAACTTTAGACATAAAAGGATACATGAATACACACTAGTCTAAGGTTTTAACTGACAATTTCCATGAGTTTTGCATATTCTATATTTTCTAGGGACTCTTCCAGAAAATCTTAAAAGAGGGATTAGATTGCATAATTATCATGAAACTTAACCGCGACGGAAAATATCGCCAAAAGGATCAGGAAGGGTCTAGAAGACACCGGCGGGGGACCCGCGGGGGGCCACTGTGTGGGGCCGGTCGGCGCCCTAGGTCAGCATCTGACCACCGTCTTCTGGAGTCTTCCTCCCACTGTTCCTTAGAAGTCAAGCAAAGCATCCCTCCGTCGATCTGAGGTCGGTTTGATCCGACGGTGCACATAAGATGAAGACGCGGATCGATGACGTGGCGGTTCCTTGCCCCTATTCCACCTCGGCCTATATAATGACCCCCCAAGGCCCCTCCAAGAGGCATTCTACACCCCGGTGCTTTATATTCTCTACATAATTAGGGTTAGGGTCCCTCTAGTTGATCTAGTTCTAGTTCATCTAGTTCTAGTTCATCTAGATGTAGCAATTATGAGAGACTAGTTCTTCTAGATCTAGTCTTGTTTAGAGATTAGAGAGATTCAGTAGAGGAGTAAAGATTCTCGGAGGAGTTTCGCCTGTCGGTGCTTCTTCGTGGTCTGTATTCTTTCGGATTCAGTTCCCTCGCCCGAGCCGCGTTCGAGGTACTTTTGTATTCGCCATTCCGATTCAAGTAAGCAGTTGTTCTTATTTGTTCTTAAGTTCACACTCATATTGAGTGCTTTGATCTTGGTCATTACTTGGTTGAAGTAGTATTTCATAGTGTAGGCGTGGTGCCTAGACTAGGTTTACTTGTGGATGTCCCCTGATTAGCCGGATAGTGGTAGCTCGTGAAGGTAACTTTATAGCTTCGTTGAATCCTCTGTAGTCCACTTCCCGTTGATAGGACTGATAGGCTTATAGGTGCTTGGTAGGAGATTACTCTGTTTCTTCTCCTATTCGGGTTACTTGCCCAGTTAGAACTGTATTATACAAAGCTTACCGGTTGTCAGAACTAGAGTTCAATAGCTATTTCCTCTTTCTTGATATTATCTAGCCTAATTGTAGGGTTAAGTCTATATACTTTGTCATCATCACAACTGTTCCCTGTGGATACGATATTCAAAACCTCCAAGTAAAATGTGACACTGGTATGATATCTGTGCGCTTGCGGATAATCCTACTTAAAACCTATTTAATGGAGTGCAGTTAATTTATACCAACAAGAATTTTTGGCGCCGTTGCCGGGGAACGGTTTGCTGATTTTGACTTAGTTTAGCTTAATCTTGTATTATACTTTTATCCTTTCTTATTTTATCCCATTCTCTTCATTATTTTTGTGTTCATCCTTATGGATGCTTTTAATTCTATTTACATCTGTCTTTATGGCATGCGTGAAAGCTTTGGACCACCAAAATCTAATGAACCTATCATAACACCTGGCTATGAGCTGCGCCCATGTCTAATTAATATGATTCGGGATAAACCCTGCTCGAAAGTAGGTAACGATTCTAAGGTCCTTGATGAAGAGAAGGGTTTATCACCCGAACTAGAAACGGAAGTCTTGGTAGCTAAAACACAATCATCCCATTCTCAAGATTTAGCTATTAATCCTAAACCTTTGAAATTCTACTTTGATGATTTAGACTTCCAGTTAGCTAAGATGCTCGTAAATCAATACACATCAAATTTTCTCAGAAGGGCATCTTGGAAAAAGTGTCGTTAACTTCCTTTCCCTCCTGAAAGACACTGGAACGAGTTCAAAGATGGCATGTCGAGTGATGCCATAGAAGGAGAGCCAAGCCACTTAGGAATAAACTCTATCTTCTCCCCCTCTATGCCCACAGTAAATGTCTCTAAACCCATCCTTGACCCCAATGAATCTTTTTATGCTCTTTTTATTAAACTTCATGATGACCCTAGAAATCCATCAAGACATCCCAAGAATAAGAGTCATGAAGATTATAGGAATACCCAAGAAGAGCAACGACAATGACAGACTACGTGAGAACATACTAGAAATACATATGCTATTGTAAAAGAATGGATGGAAGAGGACAAAGCTTTAGCACTAGCATCTAAACTTGGTTCAAATTCAAATGGTGAGCTTAAATCAATTTCTTTAATAAGCAGAACTCACCCAAGTTTAGAGAAAGCTTTAGACGAGACCAACCTTGGAGACATCGATTCATGGGAAATCCTAGAAAATAAAACATCCAATAATTGTTATAGGCATGAAATAATATAGACAACCTTGCTGCCTATAGTCAACCATGAAGAGACACCCTTGGAGTTTGAAAAGGAACATCACATCGATGAGCATTGGAATTATCTCATTAACACTTTATCGAATCCATGCTCATATAAGAAATCTCCTGAATCTTTTTGGTCTCTAATATTACCACACACGAGATCTTGAACCCCTCTTTATACCTGCTCATAAAATCATTAAAAGGGTGGTTGTAGATGCACATGTTTATCATAAAATAGTATAGATCTCGTTGTAATCTTGATACAGGTGCACAAAGGCTAATTGTTCTAAAGGAAACCCCTTCACCAACTCAATAATAAAAAGGTTTCCCAAGAACAACTTTGTGTTCCAAAATAACCACTCTTAAAAAAATAAATTGAGCTTGCACCTTTAGCATAGAAATATAATTGTCAAAATATTCCTTTGGATATTTTTGTCACTAACCATTTTAGGTTTGAAGTGAGAAAATGACTTATGGCAAAGAACAGATATGTCCAACCAATTATCATGCAACATTAATTATATCCATCCAAACTTAAATCTGCCTTGCAAAATTCCAGCTTGGAGGAATGGCCTTATTTAGAAAATCCTATGTTGCTAATATTGGTTGTCTCTACCTTTATTCAATTTGTTAACCATTCTCTTTCATCTCTGTTTTGAATAAACAATCTCTATAAGTGCTTTCATATTACCTTTGTCTGCTATAGTAAGATTTGGTTTGGAAGTAGTGTGCATACTTTCAAAGGCTTTTTAAATTAAGCGTGGTGCTTAGGTTAAATAGCCTTTCTTAACTAAAATTAGACATGGAGTTTAGCTTGGTTATTGAACTAGAAATTGTTGTAGTAGACATTGGATATTTTTGTTGGGCTAACCCCTGCAGAAAACTCTTAAAAATTAATTTGGGTAAGTCATGAGATAAATTCGAATTAGAGATGAGAAAGGGCACATGCTGAACTTTAATAACTTTGTAGAAGAAGACACAGCTTATTCATCATGAATAAAAGAACTGTGAGCATTAATGATTCATTCACTTTATCTTCTACTACAAGTTACTCTACCTCAAGCCATGCCTATATAAAACAGGATCTATGCTAAAATAATATCAATACTATCTTTTTATTAGTATAGACAGAACAAAATAAAATACTGAACAAGCAACCTGTGTTTAAAATTTATATACTCCTTCGGGTATGTGTTGTCCACTAATCTGTTGCAGGCATAATAATGACTGGAGTGAAAGAGTCAAAAGATCAAAGAAGCAAAAGATGACAAAAGAATAAGTGCAACAGAGGAGACAAGATGTCCATGAACAATTCAAGATGCAAGAGAAAGGATCACCAGTCATTTACCCTTCATCACTTAGTGCCATCACGCTCTAATAATGAAGATAATATTCTAAGGTAAGTGGTCACTGCTCTTCTCTTGATCTTGGTGCATATAAATACACAAATATGTTAGAGTTAGAACTTAAATTGATTAACCTAATTAACTCAACATGCTTTATTCTTTAATATTGTTCATGGCACCGTTCTCTTAATCTCAGTCTTAACCAAACAAGCTAAAATATTATATTCGATCTTAGGAAGACGATAGTCATACTTATATGAAAATTTATATAGAGATAGACAATCCTTCCATTGGTTAAGTATTTTCATTCTTTTCTGCCATGTGAACTTAAATGCAACATCCAATGCTTAATCTTTTGATCTTACCACTCATGTCATAAATAAACAATTCATGTAACACCAACTTTATCTTGTTCAATGTGCCTAAGGATGGAGAAACAATAAATAAAGAAATAAATTTGGTTCTGTTGGTGTTTCTCCACCAGCCAGAGCCCATGCACTTGATCTACGCCTTGGTTTTGCAAACAGGACAATGCATCGAGCAAAGTTTATTAATTCTACAAGTAAAAGTTTCTGTGAACATGCACACCGAGCAAGATGCTGCCAGCTACTATTAAAGCTCTACTTCAACCTATGGGCTAAACCAAAGATCAAAAGCGACATCATCATCACTAGAGGTATGCAACTATCAAGACCTCCATCTCTCAAGATGGAGAGATACACAAGAGTAGAAGAAGAAGACCTATCGGTAAACTTTAAATTTTGTACCCTTGCCATAAGGTAATATGGTAGTTATCTAATTAATTAGTATTCCTGTCTACATTAATAAATTTACCTTAACATATTCATCTTCATAAATATTAAAAGAAAATAAAATAAAATAAAAATCTTTATTGCTTTATTTATTGCATCATAAAATATTAAAAGTTCCACGTGAATAAACTTGTGGTAACCCTATAGGAATATTTATCTGCGGTGGCATAAAGAAAAAAATAATAATAATAATAGCTTCTATATTTACTTTCTTGCATTATAAAAAGCCTAAGCCCCATAAGAATAAATATTCTCTGTGTGGAGGCATAAAATACAACTATATATCATGCACATATATTTAATTTCTGCATAACTAGAAAATTCTAAAAAGAGAATTTCTGCTAGAACTTATCAATTTGAAATTAACTTATAAGAATAATCAATTACTTATTGGCTGATCTAACCTCTTATTAAATTCAAGCCTCGAGTTTTGGTTTTCTTTTTTTGGAGTGTAATTACGCAGGAACAACATTATGACAAAGAGAGAGTCTATTAGTGGCACCTACCAGGAGCACTACTGGTTAGCTCACTCTAAAGGTCATCAACACCAAGTATTGCAAATATCTAGCTTAGGGAAGGAGCATCCCCTAGTTATCAGGTAACTATACCTAGGCGATTATCGAGTCTATTTTATATAGTTATAAAATACTAAAAATATGTGAGCACATGAAGGTTCACAATAGTATCATAAGAAAATATAAAAATACCAAAAATATATGGGCACATGAAGATCCATATCTTAGAGTCTTATGAGTCCAATAGAAAAAAAATAAAAAATGAATTACAAATTAAAAACAAACAAAATAGTTATCTATGTGTTAAGGTGTGATCATAGAGTGTGTCTAGTTAGTAAGAGTCAAATAAAAACTAGAGAACATTAAAATTTTGTCTTGGAGATGATGAATAGTTACTCTACTGTAATTCCTTTCAAGTGCCTAGTTTTCAATCATGAATTCTCCTGAGTTTTAGATATGACTACTTTGATATAAGAATTTACTCTGAACCTGAAATTTGTGGAGGCATATGCTTGAGCTAAGTCTAGGTAATTGATTGATATGATACATGAAGGTCTAATCTGCTATTTATCTTATTCTTAGCATTACTAAATTCTAGAGATTTATTTTGAAAACCTAAAATATTACATGATGAGCTCTTGTATGATAAAGTTTGAATTTCTACCAAAGCCATATGATACATTTAGAGTTAGGAAAACCTTTGCGCATTTATGCTACTTGCTTTACATTGAGTTCAGTCAACCTTTGTTGTATACCTTATGAGAGTCTTGTCAAGCTTTTAAAATCAAGATCACTTACATACTCCACCCACATATGCATTACTCCTACTCTAGAATGTAAGCGCAGTTATTTTCCACTTTCATCCAGATCCACCTTAAAAATATTTTTCTCCTACACTAAGAGTAAACACCCAAAAATATACCCTATAGGACAGCCCCCATTTAATTGCTCTAAGTTCTTATCATTATCTCTCCGATCATTTATATTCAAAGGATGCATGTGGCTATGCAAAAGTATTGAAAAAAAGGGAGTAAAAGATAGACAAGTGTCCCAGCAATTAAAACAATGGGTACATAGATGCCCGCCTCCCAAATTTAAAAAAAAAGAAAGAAAGAAAGAGAGAATAAAGATAGCCCATGTTTTTCTATGAAAAGTTCTAAGTTTTAAAGAAGGGAGTTATTTTCAAAGAGAAAAAAGTAGAATTAGGATTAGCCACTAAATACCATATATACACCTATCCACCATATTCTATACACATGCACATCTTGATTTGATTGTATGCCTCGATTCTCTGTGGATCCATTGTTTGACTTTACAATATATGAATTGCAAGTATGTTCATCCTTGTTATTGCCACTCCTATAAGCTCCACTATGATCCTTAGTTGTAGGAAGGCATAACATCATTAATGCCTCAGTGAGATCCATAAATACTATATATTAAGAGACTTGATGGTGTCATACAATTAAGCTCTGAGTTTTATTTTGAAGACTTACAAAACTCCAGAATATTAGTACCGTGAAGAATTTTGAGACACAGTGCTTGACTTGATTATTCTATCTTTCGATTGCTCAAGACTTATGCAAAAGCTGTAAAGCTCCATAGTTAAAGGTAAAATGGGTAAGTTTGAAAGTTAGAACAGTTTTGTCTAAACCAGAGGAAAATTTATGTTTAAAAGCGAGTGTACTTAAAAGAAATAAAAGTATTGCAGCAACTCCTGATCCAAATATTTTAATAATTAGGCTTAGGTTGTTTGCCAAGGGACTGGCAAAAGGTAAGCTTGGGGGAGTTGTTGACGGTGGATAACGTCAATATTTATTAGAACTTTAGACATGAAAGGATACATGAATACACACTAGTCTAGGGTTTTAACTGACAATTTCCACGAGTTTTGCATATTCTATATTTTCCAGGGACTCTTCCAGAAAAGCTTAAAAGAGGGATTAGATTGCATAATTATCACGAAACTTAACCGCGATGGAAAATATCGTCAAAAGGATCAGGAAGGGTCTAGAAGACACCCGAAGCAGCGGGACCCACAGGAGGCACCAGGTGGGGCCAGCCGGCCCCACCCTGGGGACGGTCGGCGCCCTAGGTCAACATCTGGCCGCTGTCTTCAGGAGTCTTCCTCCCACGCTTCCTTGGAAGTCAAGCAAAGCATCCCTCCATCGATCTGAGGTCGGTTTGATACGACGGTGCACATAAGATGAAGACGCGGATCGATGACGTGGCGGTTCCTTGCCTCCGACTCCACCTCGGCCTATATAATGACGCCCCAAGGCCCCTCCAAGAGGCATTCTACACCCCGGTGCTTCATATTCTCTACATAATTAGGGTTAGGGTCCCTCTAGTTGATCTAGTTCTAGTTCATCTAGATCTAGCAATTAGGAGAGACTAGTTCTTCTAGATCTAGTCTTGTTTAGAGATTAGAGAGATTCAGTAGAGGAGTAGATATTTTGGAGGAGTTCCGGCCTGTCGGTGCTTCTTCGTGGCTGTATTTTTCTGGATTCAGTTCTCTCGCCCGGAGCTGCGTTCTAAGGTACTTTTGTATTCGCCATTCCGATTCAAGTAAGCAGTTTTTCTTATTTGTTCTTAAGTTCACAGCTCATATTGAGTGCTTTGATCTTGGTCATTACTTGGTTGAAGTAGTATTTCGTAGTGTAGGCGTGGTGCCTAGGCAAGGTTTACTTGTGGATGTCCCCTGATTAGCCGGATAGTGGTAGCTCGCGAAGGTGACTTTATAGCTTCGTTGAATCCTCTGTAGTCCACTTCCTGTTGATAGGACTGATAGGCTTATAGGTGCTTGGTAGGAGATTACTCTGTTTCTTCTCCTATTCGGGTTACTTGCCCAGTTAGAACGGTATTATACAAAGTTTACCGGTTGTCAGAACTAGAGTTCAATAGCTATTTCCTCTTTCTTGATATTATCTAGCCTAATTGTAGGGTTAAGTCTATATACTTTGTCATCATCACAACTGTTCACTGTGGATACGATATTTAAAACCTCCGGGTAAAATGTGACACTAGCATAATATCTGTGTGCTTGTGGATAATCCTACTTAAAACTTATTTAATGGAGTGCAGTTAATTTATACCAACAGCTAGGGTTTACCTGAGGTTGCGCTCAATCCCACGGTTAGTTGTGGTAGCCCCAGAGGTGACAGCTCTGTCTGGTCTTCGTATTCCACCACGTTCGGGTTGATGTTTCGTAGAGCTATTGGCAGCCTTCCCCAACTACCTTCTTCCCAGTCTTATTCGAGAGTTGGAAAGGTACTGCTGCTCCAAAGTGCTATTGTGTGATTGCTATATCTACCCATGAATTAGTTATATAGAACTAAAGTAATAGAGAAGTATTTAGGAACCTTGAGCTCTCCCGTTGTCCTCTCACTTTAGCTATCTACTCTTTTATCATAGAATTCTTCTGTGTGTCTGTGTCATTTATGCATAACTCCTATTATTTATTATTTACCCCCTACTCTAGTCTAGTTGGTGTACTAAGTTAGTAGATACATGATGGTGAACTATCAATGTCTTTATCCATTGTTTCCCAGTGGTAAAATATAAATAACGATACCTGGAATACTCCGGGTAAAATGCTACAATGGTTTTACGTGGCGCTATGAATCCTTCATATTTTAATTGTGCATAAGAAATACCAAAAAGCATTTTTAGCGCCGTTGCCGGGGAAACAATTGGCATAAAGATTTTGATAATGATCTTAATATCTGCTAATCTAGTATGTCGCTAGCTTTAGTAGGATTACCCCCTGTTTTATTGAGTTGTGGAATAAGCAGGATATCAATTATTCCAACCTTCTGGTGAAATTCCACAAGGACAAGACATGAGAGATATTGAAGAACTCAGGGTGCCTGAGCATTCATGATCCATCAACAATGGAGCCCTGCCATCTCACAGGTTTATAAACATTTATATTCTTCTAACCATGTGTAGATTGGAGAAAAAAAGTCATCATCACATGAATTCCAAGTTTCATCACATGTGACGAACAAAACATGCTGCACTACTCACAAATACCATTGTGAGTCATGGTAAATTTGAACAAGAAAGGTGAGAAAGTCTTGCTCATAGACTTTAAATTTAATGAGTAGTTATTCTGTTGCATTCCACTTCATGTTTAATTTTAATATTCTATGCATCTACTCCATGTCATATCAAATCCACAATATGTTTAGTTTTCTTGCACATAATTCCATCTCATATCAAATCACAGCATGTTTAGTTTCTTACACACATGCATATCACTTTCATCTCTACTTAAAAATAAAAAAAATATTCTCACCATACATGATCATGCTTTTATCTCTATTTAAGTAAATCTCTAGTGCTTTCATGCTACCTTTGTTTGCTATTGTATACTTAGGTTTTAAAGTATTTTCATACACCTTTTAAATTAAGCATGGTGCTTGGTTTCAATTGCCTTCCTGAATTAGATTAGACATGGTGTCTAGTATGATTTTTGAATCATAAGGTGTGCTGAGTTTACTTCTAAAAAGGCTTTAAATTAAGTGTGGTGCTTAGGTTAAAATGCTTTCCTAAATCAAATTAGACGTGGTGTCTAGGTTGATTTTTGAACTGAAAGCATGCTTTAGTAGATACTAGATATTTTATTGGACTAACCCCTGCAGGAAACTCTTAAATTCAATTCAGGTAAGTCAGAGATGAACTCACATCAGAGATGAATCAAGGCATGTGATGAAGTCCAATAACTTTGCACAAAAGAAAGACATAGCTCATTCTCCATGGAAGAGCTATAAGTATCAAAGTTTATTTATTTAATCTTTTGTTGCAAGTACCTTTGCCTTTAAACATATAAAAGTACAGCTACTAACAAAATTTTTTAGAAGAAATCTATGCTAAAGTAATCCTAAAAGCCCATCCTTTCATTAGCATAGATGAAGTTCACATGAATTACATGGACCATAACCCACATTTCAAACTTATTGCAATCCTTCGGGTATGTGTCCACTAACATTTATGCAGGAAAGAAAGAATAAATATCTGATCATGGTTCAAAACGAAAAGAAAGGAGGACAAGTGTATAGAAAGGACTAAGATGGAAAGAAACAGATGAAAGAACACTTCAACACCTTCAACACGTTACCATGATAGTGGACTAATCATCTTGCAAGACATAAGGTATGTTTACCTAAGCCGTATGCAACTTTAACCTACATTCAACATCTTATATCAGGTTGTTAATTGTCTTAGTTATCCTTATCTTATGTCATGCTTAATTTGCTAAAACTTAATACAAATAAAATACACTTTGGGTTCACCTACATATTCTTGGTTTTATTGGAATAAATATCTTTAGTCTTTTGAACTTCCTTACTCTATTATAAGTATGCTTCAAAATATTATTTAAATATTATAATATCAAAGCATATTTGTATAAGAATTTGGTTGTATATATAGACTATCCTCTCCTCTATAAAAATGTTTAAATCGGGAGACTTCATAGAATCAAATCAAGGTTAGTGGTATTCTTCAAAATAATATCTTCACCTTAACCTTGTTGAAAAAATTTGAAGTAATGGTGAATCATTTAAAATATGAGCTACAATTTAATCTTCAATTCCTTGGAAACACTATCCACACTTTAAATAAATAGTATATTCCTTCAGGTATATGTTGTCTACTAATCACTTGCAGAGAAGAAATAATGAGAGAAACCAAAGTTCGGAAGAGTGAGAAAGAAGTACAACATATGAGACAAGATGCTCTTGATCAACTCAAGATGCAAGGAAGGAAAAGACCATTCAAATTTATCTATCCTTTACCACATGGTTTCATCATGCTCTAGTAATAAAGGTAATATCTTAAAGGTAAATGGTCATCATTTCCTCTTGATCTTGGAGTACACATCATAGCACCATTCTTTGATCTCAATCTTAACCAAATAAACTCAAATATGATATATCCTATTTTCGAAAAATGATAGTCATCATGTTAATCTTGATAACTTATAAAGATGACCAATCCTTCTATAGGTTAAGTAACTCCATTCCGTTATCTCATAAGCTTAAATGCTATATTTATCCTTGTGATATTCTCACCCAAGATGTAAATAAACAATGTGAAAAGACATCAATCTTATTGTGCCTAAGGTTAGAGAATAAATAAATTTCTGGTTCATTTGTTGTTTTCCCACCAATAGAGCCTATGCACTTGATCTCTACCTTGTCTTTATGAGTAGAACACACTTCAAGCAAAGTGTGGGAAGATTCCCCAAATTCTACAAGCGGAAGCTCTCAACCAATGACAATGATGCATATAAGATTGGCTTTGAGATGCTAATAAAAAGAAATGAAGAAAGTGGCACCACCACTGGAAGTACCACTAGTGGAGACGCCACCTCAATCCTCATCCTTAGGTTAGGAGCAAACTGAAGTACTTAATTAATGAACTACTGCAAGGAGGAGTCCAGTTCGGAGGACTCAAAACATCGAACTCTCGCCGTGAGATAACATCGGTAGTTATCCATATCTATTTTCTTGCATTGCATGATTTTTATTCTCTTTAGCATATTTACTTTTCTATATTAGTATTGCATAGAAAATATGAAAAATAATAGGTATGCATTAGGCTGCATTCATGCATCTTAAAAAACCTTAAAGCCCCATGTGAAACTCCTGTGGTATAAAAACTATAGGAGTGCTCACTGTGGTGGCCTACAAAATAAAAATATATATCATGCATGTGTACTTTCTGCATATAAATCCATAAAATCCAAAAATATTAACTGAGCATCCTGCTGCAATATGCTATCATAAAAATATTTCAAAACCTCTATAACACCCAATCCTCTAAAAATGGCTAATCATTAACTTTTTATCCTAATACCATTCCACGAGTTTTGGTGTTTTGTGACAGCTTTCTGTAGGATGACTCTGAGAGCCAGCTCACCTAGGTATCTTTATCTTTATCACTCGAAGTACACCTTCTTGATACACAACTACCCCCTGTGTAAAGGAAGTAACTTTCTGGGCGATGAGATTGAAGTATTACTGGCAACATTTGCTCTTACAAACATGAGCTCCTCTGTGAGGATCACTCAGTTTCAATGCTCAACCATAGCAAACATCCAGCTTGGGGGAGAGCATCCCCTAGTTATCAGGTAAGTATACCTATGTGATTATCGAGTCTATCTTATAGTCATAAAATACCAAAAATATGTGTGCACATAAAGGTCCACGTCTGTAGAGTCTTTTGTGAGTCCATTAGTTAAAAAGAAATAAAAAGATGAATAATCATTAAAAGGAAATAAAGATACTTTAGCTATTTATTAAGGTGTGATCATAGAGTATGTTTACAATTCTGTCTAGTTTAAAAGTCAACTAAAGAACAATAAAATTTTGTCTTAGAGATGATGAATAGTTGCTCTATCATAATTCCTTTTAAGTGCCTAGTTTTCAACCTTAAACTCTCCCGAGTTTTGGGTATAACTGTTTTGATATAAGAATTTACTCTAAACCTGAAACTTGTGGAGGCATATGCTTAAGCTAAGTCTAGGTGATTGAGGGATATGATATGAGAAAGTATGAGCTACTATTTATCTTATTCCTAGCAATACTAAGTTCTAGAGATTTATCTTTTAAAAACTAAAAACCTTACATGATGAGCTCTTGTATGACAAAGTTTGAATTCCTACCGAAGCCATATATGATATACATTTAGAATAGAAAAACCTTTGTTCATTCATGCCGCTTGCATTGCATTGAGTTCAGTCAACCTTTGTGTATACCTTATGAGAGTCTTGTCATGCTTTTTAAAATCAAGATCACTTACACACTCCACCTACATATGCATTGCTCCTACCCTGGAAGTAAGCACAATTATTTTTTTCACTTTCATCTGGATCCACCTTTAAATGTTTTCTCCTACACTGGGAGTAAACACTCAAAAATATACCCCATAGGACAATCCCATGTTTAATGCTCTACGTTCTTATTGTTATCTCTTTAATTATTTATTGTATTCAAAGGATGCATGTGGCTATGCAAAAAGAAAAGTTATTAGAAAAAAATAAGAGGGAGTTCAAATGCTCGCCTCCCTAAAAAAAAGAAGGAGAGAAGAAAGAAAGAAAAAAAAAAAGAAAAAAAGAGAAGAAGAATAAAGATAGCCCATGTTTTCCTGTGAAAGTTCTAAGTCCAAGAGAGAGATTTATTTCTAAAGAGCAAAAGTAGAATTAGATTTAGCCACCATATATTCACCTATCCACCATATTCCATATACATACGCATCTTGGTTTGATTGTATGACTTTACTCTCTTTGGATTTATTGTTTGACTTTACAATATATGCATTGCAAGTATGCTCACCTTTGTTTAAATACCACTCCTATGAACTCCACTATAATCCTTAGCTGTAGGAGGGCATGACATTATTAATGCCTCAGTGAGATCCATAAATACCACATATAATAAGAGACTTGAGGGTGTCCTACAATTAAGCTCTGAGTTTTATTTTGAAAATTTACAAAAACTTCAGAATATTGGTTGAGTGAAGAATTTGAGACATAGTGCTTGACTTGATTGTTCTATCTTTTAATTACTCAAGACCCACGCGAAAGTTGAAAAGCTCCATAGCTAAAGGTAAAACGGGTAAGTTTGAAAGTTAGAACAGTTTTGTCTAATCCGGAGGAGAATTTCTGTTTGAAGGCATGTGTACTTTTGATGAGTGAAAGCATTGTAGCAACTCCTGATCCAAGTTTATTAGTTAGGCTTTGCTAAGGGACTAGCAAAGGGTAAGCTTGAGGGAGCTTGTTGACGGTGGATAGCGTCAACATTTAATAGTGCAATAAACATGATAAATGGTCAATACACTTGCAAATAGAGAAGTCTAGGGTTTTATCTGACAATTTTCATGAGTTTTGGTGATTTATCAATTTCCAGGGATTCTTCTAGAAAACCACGGAGGAGGTCCTAATTATCAAATGTATTAACGAAACTTGACACCAACGAAACTCCGCACATTGGACTCCAGAATATTCTAGAAAACACCAGAACGAAGTGGAGCGCAGGCGGCGAAAAGGTGGGGCCGGCCGGCCTCCTCCCCTAGGGTTTCGTGCTCATCTTCTAGAAGCTTCCTCCACCACCTTTGAGGGTCTATCTCAGCTATCCCTTAAGTCACTTTGATTCTACGACCGTCGTGCATCCCACCGGGCTATAAATACAGGGCCAAACCCCCCTCCCTAGGGGCACCACATTATTATGGAGATGTAGAGGCGTCCCTCGAATGGATGACCTCTCACCTCTAGAGAATTAGAGCTAGACATTCTAATGTAGTAGATTAGTTCTAGTTGGGAGTTAGGGAGAGTGGAGCTACGCTTCGGTTCTGGAAGAGTCTTCAGAATCTTGTATAGTTGTTATATCTTGGCATGGGATCTCCGCTCGTATTGAGTGCTCTGGTTATCATATGTGATTAGAGTAGTAATCTTTAGTGTAGACGTGGTGTCTAGGCTAAGGTTTACCTGAGGTTGCGCTCAATCCCACGGTTAGTTGTGGTAGCCCCAGAGGTGATAGCTCTGTCCGGTCTTCGTATTCCACCACGTTCGGGTTGATGTTTCATAGAGCTGTTGGCAGCCTTCTCCAACTACCTTCTTCCCAGTCTTATTCGAGAGTTGGAAAGGTACTGCTGCTCCAAAGTGCTATTGTGTGATTGCTATATCTACCCATGAATTAGTTATATAGAACCAAAGTAATAGAGAAGTATTTAGGAACCTTAAGCTTTCCCGTTGTCCTCTCGCTTTAGCTATCTACTCTTTTATCATAGAATTCTCCTGTGTGTCTGTGTCATTTATGCATAACTCCTATCATTTATCATTTACCCCCTACTCTAGTCTAGTTGGTGTACTAAGTTAGTAGATATATGATGGTGAACTATCAATGTCTTTATCCATTGTTTTCCGGTGGTAAAATATAAATAACGATACGGAATACTCCCGGTAAAATGCTACAATGGTTTTTTCAGGCGCTTATGAATCCTTCATATTTTAATTGTGCATAAGAAATACCAACAAATAGGCTAAGGTGAAAAAAGCGGATCTAAAAAAGAAATTTGAAGCCAAATACGTCCTCTACCTAGGACAAGCAATGCTAAAATTCAAAAATAGGCTTTGCATAGTGGCCCCATACAATTTTAGGTAAGTGTGAGTTTACATACATCAAATTAAAAATTCCATGACACATGCCTCATCACAAATTTAATCCTGCAGGGACCACTGGATCTGTTTTTTAATTTATTCTAGGGAAGGAAGGACGCTGGTATTAGACTCCGCGCATTATAAAACTGAATCTTATGCATCATTCTTGACAATCTTAGAACGGTAAGCCTATATATATACATGCTTTGTTTTATTTATGAGAGTTATATAACAACTTGGTGATTGTATTCGAGAACACAGGGCATATAGGTATTATAAGATGGAGAAAGGTCCATATGACCTTTCTAAAAAAGTACAGCCAATGGATATACTTCATAACTGGCCGGTACGTAAATTTATAAGTGCATATCATACATGTACAATTAATACATAGTACATTTTAGAAACTAAATAAACACTTGTCCATTATAGTGCCACAAGCAACCACTGGGAACGCTACGTGTGCGAGTTTATGAGAGACAACGGACGATACATCGTAAAAACCCCGATAAGGTACAAGTAGCCGTTATTTATAAGTTTTACCACTAATGTGTAAATATTTGTTACCAAGTAAAAATATATAATATTGAATTATAAACATACTTTTTTTTTTCGGGCCTATGCAGAAGATCCGACAACCAATTTCGATGAAAAAGCATTATACAACATAGTTGAGGATCCCTACTCATTCATCATGAAAGAAGTCATCCCATCCGAAGGGAAATATCACGATCCAAGCAGTGAATTAGGAAAACCGAAATATAGAGCGCTAACTGATATTAGGCGTCTCAATCTTAGTCGAGACGATTATTAAGGCTTTTCTAATTAGAGATAAAGAGAAAACTTTGGATGTGTATATATGTATGATACATATGTGATGTTGGATTTCTATTGAAGTATGTATGTAGATATAATGTAATTTTAATGTAAATGGATTTTTATTGATGTATATAAATGTATGATAGAATTTCATTGCATGTTATCATAAGTTTTAATATAAATAAATAGGTTTCCATTTAAATTTCAAAAAATGACAGGAAACTTTCCACTAGCGGTTGTATGCTTGAGAACCGCCAAGTAGAAATGTGATTTCTACTGGCGGTTGGAGAAGTGAACCGCCAAGAGAAATCACATTTCCACCGGCAGTTGACTTACCCAACCGCCAGTAGAAATCATATTTCCACCGGGCGGTTCTCAAGCAACCGCCAAGTGGAAATGTACCATTTCTATGGCCTTTCCCACGGGCGGTCGTGGGAACCGCTAGTGGTGAGGTGTTTAGCACCGCCAAAGCATTGCTCTTTTCTCGTGCTAGTGTACGAAATTTTTACTAGAGATCAAGTATACAATAATTAGTCTACCATAAAAATTTCACTACAATTGGATCACATAAACTGCGGCTATAAATTATTCCAATTAATTATAGAAAATCATAAATCTAAAGTGACAGAAAAAAATTTGTAATAAAACATAACATATTATATACTCACTGTGTAGATCTACTCATTTGGAGTCCAACAAAATTGGATTTTCTATTTTATGATTTTTCTGTGATTTACTATGATTTTTCAAAGATTCAACCAAAATAAATAAAAAAAGAAAAATACAAAATCATGCTACTGTAGCAAAACCACCGTTCAAAACTGCTTTAGGGGGTAATTTAACCGGTTTGAAAAGTTCAAGGGGGTAGAATACCCGGTTTTGTAGTTGAAGGGGTTAAGTATTCCACCCGTCATAGTTCGAGACGGTGATGTAGACTTTTTCCATTCATAAAAATGCAATTTCCAAACTAGTTTCTTGCTTCGATAATCGTGTCCAATTGTTGGAGTGATAGGCTATAGACAATGAGCGGAGAGGTCCGATAGGATGTGTTTCCTCGACTCCTAAATTGGATAAAACAAGATCGTTGTCATTGAGATGCTAATTCTTTATTCTGAGAAAGTTTCTGGTATCTAGTCGGTGCCTTAATTAAAAGAATGTATGGTTGCGAAGGACATCTGAACTCCAAATCTATTTGGAGAGTGGCGAGACTGGCACTGCTCCTAACAACTGTGAAGAATATGCTTTATTTGGAGCTGAAGAAGTAGGATCCCAATCGTATTCTTACTTATATATTATATGAAGAATAGCAAAACGGTTCAGACTCTAGCTTTGAAGAAGTGAGTGAGTTGATTAGAAGCTCGTGAAGACAAAGATAAGAAGAAAATCTTGTCAAAGGATTATATGGATAAAACCTCACCAAGTATTTTATTTTATTTCAGCTAGGTTAAACAAACTTTATTAAATTATCACCCTACATCTGTCTTATGAGGGACAACCCAGAGATGGCTCGTACGCTTTAATAATGGTATTATAAGTTAGTACTATGTTCTACAAATTCTAGAAATATGGACAGATGGAGTACAAGAATTTGACAGTGACCAATGCAATTAGATTAATTGAATGCAAGAAACTCAAACAAAAATATTGTCTCACATATAAAACAACTTAAATGGGAAGCTAATTATTAATCCAAAACAAAAAAAAAATGTGGAACAAAGTATTCCTGATAAAACCGAACCATTGTTTTGTGAAACAAAAACATGAATGCTGGAGTTGCTTCCCATAAAATTTCCACAAATAACCTTATGAGTCTGAAAATGATTTGAATTCAACAAAATTCTACCTAAAAAGAAGACACCAAAGGGTAAGGCTATCCGCACTCTTCGTCCTCTAAAACCATACTCCAAAAGGAATATTCCATCCTGATCATCAAAATTTCATTCTCTATACCACTTTCTCCCGCACTCATCCATACTCTATCTCATACTCCAACTACCGTGGGGCCCGCTTGTCAGAGTTTTTTAATACAAAACCCACCGCCGCCGTCTCACTCCTCCCATTCTCTCTCTCGGCCCTCCCATTCTCTCTCCTTCCCTGCCTTTCTCTTCCCGGTGGCAAGCTGCAGTGGCCGCCGCTGCCCGCCGGGCGAAGCCGAGCACGGCGGCCGTGAGAGTGCGCGGGCGGGGCGGGAGCAAAGCGCAGCGATGGTGCGGCGGTGCGGTGCGGCGGCGCGGCCCGCACGCGAAGCGCGGGGCGTGGCGCGACGGCGGCCCCGGCGAAGCGCAATCCGCGAAGCGCCGCGGTGACCAGAGCGCCGCTGGCGGCGCGAGCTTCCGCGCGGCCATCGCCCTTTAGCGGCTAACGTAGCCACATGAGCCGCTGGGACGCCAGGCGCCGGCGGGCCCCGGCGAGCGCGCGGCGCGCCGCGTCGAAGCGTCGCCTCTCAGCTCCGGCCGGCTGGCGCGTGGCGCGCTTCGCGAAGAAGAAACCAGTGCTATGGCGAACAGCAGACCGCGCAGCGGTCCTGGTGAGCCCGCCTTCGGCGGCCATGGCGGACAGGGAAGATGGTGGGCGAGCGTAGCGCTGAGACCCTCCTTGCGTCGAGGAGTGGAGCCGTCGACCCCGCCGTCGGCGCTCTTGCTCCCTTCCCCCGCCCACGCCCCGGCCATGGAGGCGGCGCGCTCGCAGCCGCTCACCTGCGGCGCGACGGAGATGGGGACGCCGCTTCCCACGAGTGCAGGCGGGGCGGCACGCGCGGGCGGGCGCGAAGGAGGAGATGGGGACGCGGCCGGCTTTCGTTGGCAGCCAGCGGGCGGCGCCTTCCCGGCGAAGGACGCGGCGCAGGCGAGCTTCAGCGCCGAGCGTGGAAGCGGCGCCGCGGTCAGCGCGCGGAAGCGCCGCAGCGCAGGCGGTGCGTCCGCGGCGGCCTTGGCGGCTCCTCCCCTTCCCTTCCCAGCGGCGAAGCGGCGCGTGATTTCCGTGGCGAGTGGGACCGCGGCCACCACGCAGCGCTCCCGACGGCTTGTCTGGCGCTCGTGCTTGTCGGCCATCTTCCGAGGTTCCGACTTGCGTCATGATTCCGGACGCCGCTGCACACTTTCCCATCCGGGAAACGTGACCTGGCGCCGTTCCGGACGCCGCTCCCGGACGCGGTGCGGACAGCCTAACGAAATGCAAACCCGATTAGGCCACCTGTCCACCAACCCCGAAGGGCACAATGGTAATTCAACCAAGGGCCTCATCAAGATTCAGCGTCGGAACGGAGAAAAAAATCTAGAGACCAGTGGCCTAGAGGCCCGGACCGCGGACTGGCCTAACAGGTGGCGCTCCCGCGACGCCTACCAAATTACTGGGCCACAAATAACAGGTGCCTCCAAACCGCACGTCGACCGGCCCACGGAGCATCACCACCACCGCGGCAGCAGAGCTCGGCGGCCCCAAGGTTCAGAGACTCCGAGGCGCGACGACGGCGGTAGGTCGGCGACATGGAGGCCGCGGTGCCCAGCCGTGTCGCGCTCTCCGCGGCGAGCCGCCTTCCGAATCGCCACGCAGTGGCAGGTGCTCCATCTCCCTCGCTCCCGGTTCTTGGCTTCCGTTTGTCACTTTGTTGGAATTTGGATTCGATTTTGGGAGTGAGTAGCTAGTGCCGTTCTGGTCCGTAGTGGATAAGGCTGATACTTGATAGGGCAAGTACGGGTTCGTGCTGTGCACGCGGTTCCTGTGAGCTAGAACTGCGGGGGATTCCATAGACTATGAGGGCCGAGAAGTACTGTTCCGGTGTGACAAGGATTTTGCCGTTATTGCCAACATTGTGAACAGAGAATCCTTCCGTTTTCTGCCATGGAATGGCCGCCTTGTGTTGGCTAGAGCACGTGGACTTGACGTGTGGTGAAATTATTGGGTCTGTTCTAGGTAGTGGCAAGAACAAGTGTGCAAAGTGAAGGTTGAGTGGTTGGCTTCGTTGGCATTTCCAATCAGCTAGCTGTTAGTTTCTTGTTTGATTGCTTCAGTATGCTTTATTCATGGACTATGTTTTGCACTAATGCTCTTCCCAATTTTTAATCCAGATTACATACGTATTAAGAACCGGTTCCAACTGCTAATGACCTGTTTGGATTCATTAACACTAATAATTAGCAACTAAAATTAGTACTAGTGGATCCAAAAAGACCTGCTAATTATTAGCTGGAGGGCTGCTAACTTTTAGTTCCATTAGCAGGTTTATAAAGTTTCTAATAGTTCATATTAAGCTTCGACTCACTATCCAACCACCTATTAGCTGGTGGATCCAAACAGCCCCCTGCTAAAAATGAGCAGCTATTAGCTATTACCTAGCTATTTTTTTAGTGCCAATGGATCCAAACAGACCCATTAGCGGTGTAGACTAGCAGTTGTTATATTGCACAGTTAGTCCATTTACAGGAAAATAAATACAGTCTGCAATGGAAGCTGAAATTTAAGACACACTTTATACTACTATTGAAATAAACAATCAGTTGCCACAGGTGCATTATTCCTTGCTGGCCATTACTAGTTGCTGATTATTCTTGATGGTGTTCTTGAAAACCCCAAATGACTAAGATAATGATTGAATCCACCATATCATACCCTCACTTGAAACGCGTAGGAAATCCTTGCTCTATCACCAACTAATCCTCAACCTGATAGTCCTGTTTATTGTTGCATGATCAGGAGGCTATTACTCCACTGGAGGCACAAATGTGCGATCAAGAACTGTGCTAGCTATATGATGATTTCCAATTTACATGGAAATATTGTTTATCATGTCATAGGTCCATGATTACTCTTGCAGGCTTGCTGGTATAATCTTTCATGTCGATTTTCTTTATATTTTGCAGGAGATAGATCTTTCATTTACAAGGGAAGATGCCAAAGTTTTGCAATTACTATGGCTCTGTCAGCAGCTGCGCCAGGCAAAGGTGGAGTGCTTGATCGGCCAGTAGAAAAAACTACTCCTGGTCGTCAGTCTGAATTTGATGTGAAGTAAGTGTTATCCACTGTCACCTCTGTTTCAATTCCTAGTAAGTGTAACTTCCAGAACTGTGCGGATATGAGTTTTGTATTGTCTGAGTTATGGTCTTAGTTTGAAACAGATGATCAATCACAAATACATCATTATGTGGTTTCAAACAGATAAAGAAGTTGTCAATTACTCTGTATTCAATTCACTGTTGTTACTGGAAGAACACTTAACAATTTATTCGTGCACAAAAAGAATCACTGAAATAGTCCATAGACACTGAAGAGTCAGGAGTACTTCCTTCCAACCGAACTTGATGGCTGCACATCTATTTTCATATTGCCATCTGCAAGTTCCTTGTTACCGTCGTCAACTGGGCCTCATCATGGAATCAAATGCAATGCTATTTTTTATTCTGCTTTGGTATGGAGGGAGAAATTTTTGGGATGGTAGTATCTATTGCCACAGTTGGCAGGTATATGGTTGCTTCTAGTTTGGGGTGTTCTTACACTTAGCTGTGTGGTTTTAATATTTTGTGTGAGCAGGTAGCCTTCTTATTTAATTTTACTATGTAAAAGAGGCTTCATGCTTCACCTCGAGAGTTACATTACATATACTTATTTCATTCCTTCATGTATAAGCATTAGTGAATAAATTGGAGTATACCTAGTTCATTACTATGTAAAACAGGCTGCAATGCTGCACCATTCATTAATCCTACACACCAGGCTGCCTTATTGACAGCTTATCTCATTTTCAGTTTTCAGGCTGTCAGTAGATGTCATTGATCTGTTACCATTCTAAAATGGTTGTGGTAGTATTTGGCCTGATTGTACACTTGGAAACCATGATATAATCAAGCCTTTCTGCTCTGCAGGAAATCCCGCAAAATGTCGCCTCCATACCGCGTCATCCTGCACAATGATAACTACAACAGGCGTGAGTACGTTGTCCAGGTCCTGATGAAAGTGATCCCTGGGATGACTGTCGACAACGCTGTGAACATCATGCAGGAGGCGCATGTAAATGGGCTGTCAGTGGTGATTGTCTGTTCCCAGTCTGAGGCTGAGGAGCACTGCACGTCTCTCAGGGGCAACGGCCTCCGAAGCTCGATCGAGCCTGCAAGTGGTGGCTGCTGAGGTTCGAGAAATGGGTGTACCTTGTTTTGCCGCATATAGTTTGTAAATACCCAGCATATCAAGTTAAGCTGAAACGGGTTGGTTACATGCAGTCATTGATACAACGAAACTGAGTACCTCGGGTAGGTGTAAATCTTGCAAGGGTACCCTGTAGAAGAAACATAGTATTTTCAGTTATGATTTATGAAATATTTAGTTGCACTTGGCCTACACTTTTTTTTTTTTTTTTTTTTTTTTGGCATTGCACCCTGTTTGTGAACAACAGGTTTTGCTTTCACGTAGTATAATTTCCATAGCACTTTGGATTTTACTTTTGGCTTTCAGCTTTTAGCTTTTTCAAATAAGTGGAAATAGAGAGACATTTTACAACTTTGTCATAGTGTTTTCATAGCTCACCACAGCTTTTCCGTAGCTTTTTCAAATGTGGGGCTCTGTGAACTGAATTTGCTTTGATGTTTACTAGTGGCTTTTGTAACCGAGTTGCTCATACTCTAGCTAAACAGATCTCAGGTGATAACAGATTGGGTGAGTGGCAAGTAGCCCCAAGCTGTGTAGATCACCTGTTGATTTTCTGATTATACCCTTGGTTGATCCACGAGTGAAATCCCAAAGTCACAAAAAAGAAAAAAAAAGTTTTTTCGCCAAAAAAAAAAAAAAGCTGAACCAAACAGACCAAGGTGAGATCTGGTGCACCGACACACACCTTCCGTTACATCGGTTTTTGATGGTACCATGTTACTATGTTAGGGTGACACATACAACCCATACAAGCCTATGGTGACAGCAGACGAGCACTAGAACAGCAGGAGCTCTACAAAGGAAGGTAGCAACAGTTTAAGGCATCGATGAAGAGAATAGCAAAATAACCTTCTCCTACCTCTATCTGTGTTCTTCCTCGTTTGAACTCTCCTCTCTATTGCTCCGGGCATTTCTCTAGGTACTACTGATTCCCCATTCCGAATTCTACTGATTCCCCATTCCGAATTCTACTGATTCCCCATTCCGAATTCTAATTCCTTCCATAATGTATCGGATTGTTCGTTTGCTAGTGGAGTTGTGGGGCGGGTTGCTAACAATTGTACCAAAGTCTGATCCTCGGCTTCCACATCACCCCGACGCCATGAATCTCGCTACCAAACTCTTCCTGGACAAACTCAACAAACTCTTCGATAAGCTAGATGCAAAGTAGAAGGCATGCTTTGCTCGGTGGGATGCGAAGTGGGGTGCACTTTGTTGATTCTTCTGCTCAATTTGCAAGCGAAGAATATCGATGTATCACTTCACCTGGGAGTATTTCGAGTATTGTATTTATACACTTAACAGAGGAGCTTCCGTTTTGGCATTTACTCACAATGAGCATGCCACTTATGCTTCTATATATTGCTAAGGATACGCTAGTTCGTACTTCATTGTTTGGTCCTGAGGAGATGCCTTCCAGGTCTGATAAGCTCATGACAAAAACAAAAAAAAAAAATAGTTTGGAATATGGAACCAATATGGACAGTATTGGGGCTAAGACAAGAGTTAAAGCAACAGAAATGTGGTGGTACTCTCGCTCAACAGATTGAGCTCGTCTAGTCTTTGGAATCCTAGATTCTAAACTCCTCCATCGGCGTAGGGAAAGCCGAACTTTAAGAAGGATGGAATGTTAAGGATTGTCCAGTGGTGGGCCAACATGTACATACTTGCCCAAAGGTAGTAGCAAACGAGTAGCACAAAGGAAGGAAGGCAGCAGCAGTTCAAGGCATCATCAATGAAGAGAAAAACAAAACAACCTTCTCCTACTTCTGTATGCGTTCTTCCTCCTCTAAATTCTCCTCTCCATTCTGCGCATTTATCTAGATACTATTAATTAATCATATATCTACAGTTTATCACTTTCATTGAGCTGTGTACTTTTGAGTTCTTACTTGTGTTTTTCGTTTTGTAAGCAGACATTAACCTTTTTGACGAGGTCAACAGGATTAGTGACTTGATTGATAGTTGTAAGATTTTGGTCTTCCGATCTAAAGCCGGATAGGTGTGTTGTGCTTCACCGAAATGATAGTTACCTTCACCTGATGAAAGTTTAGGAACCCACGTCCCCATCACTAAACATCACCTTTCATCTCACCTATGAAATCATCAGTCCACAGGTGCTGTCATTTAATTACTAAAACCAAAATAGATCTTTCAAGCCATGCTAGGAAGGGTTAGGTTATCAGTAGGCCCTAAACGACATGAGATGGGATAGAAGTAGTCAAGGCAGAGCTTGCACATATATAGTCTTCTTTAATATAGCCAGTAACTCTCCTACCTGATTCGTTTTTTTAAAAATGTAGAGCTTGCGAGCAGGGGTTGATATGAGCGATATACTAGTTGAGAAATGAGGATTTGAGGGAGGATTGGACGACCTCCTACTTTGAGGGTTTGAGTAGGCCCTAACTAGAGTGAGGTTTTAATTTGCCCATCAGTCCTAGCTAGGAGTCATGCTAAGGTTGCTCTTCGAATTTGGGCTTCATTTCAATTTAACTGCACATAATGGACCCAGGTTTAGCACCCTTGCCTATTATTATAACTAGATTAAAAAAATCAGAATTGATCCGAAAGATACAATCGGATCCATATAGCTCGTTCATATAGAAGGAACAATCATTGGTAGGCTTCTAGAAACCATGGAAGAAGAAAGTTTATTTTGTCTATTTTTAGGAATATACATATTTATATCCTAAACACTAGTATATAGGCACGCACGGATTAGCGTCATGGCATGCGCACGGTCTGGCACCGTCCGATTAAAATAGACGCCTCACATGCAGCGCGACCGCACGCCCCACCGCCCAGACATGCATCTCCTTCTAGATCGAAAGCTCTGCCACGCCCCACCGCTCCAACTCCGATGACCTTCTCCTGGCGTCGGCCACCCACACCCCCGCCTCTTCCCCACAAGACTGCTCCCTCTCTCCCCTCCAGCGACGCTCGCGACCGGCGTCCATGGTGGCAGCGACCATGAGGTTCTGGCCATGGCAATGTAGGCTTTCACCATCTCCCTCCTCCTCATCTCGGATCTGCTTTTTAGGGTTTTGACGAGCTCTCCCATCTTCTTCCCCAACTATGGTGGACTAGGTCGGCTGGCCGGGGGGGAGGAAGGTAGGCCAGACGGTGGGGATGCAGACGGCTTAGGGTAGCTGGCGGCGGTGGAGACAACTGGGCTAGGTCGGGGTAGGGGAGGCTCTTCGGAGCTAGAGAATATGACCGCGGGCGAGCTCGCCAGAGCTAGAGAAGCTAGCAGCGATGGGGGAAGGGAAGAGGATGGCTGGCGCGGGCATTAGGGTTCGCCAGAGCTTCGGTGAGCGCGCCCTAGCTGGCAAATTCTAGCGCCCGCGGCAGGGCGGTGGGCGGAGGCAGGGCGAGCTCAGTTTTTTTGGCAACCAAAATAATCTATTTCCTAAAATAGAGTGTGCATCCAAAAATTTGATTTCTGTAAGCGCATGCTTTAGTAATGCCCTATTTATATTTATATTTGATATATTTAATTGCTGAAATATTTATTAACAGACACTTTATTTTTAGTGAGTTGTCTTTATCTATACGTACATATGTTGTATACTTATTTTCTATATCCCTACACGGACAGTGATTTTGTTCTACTAAAACAATCATCATAAAATAAATAGATACTTGTTTATGAGAGCACGATTTTCAACCCTAAAACATAAAACTGAATATTGAACACCCTTCAACTGCCGAAAATCGGACAAATTTATTCGATCCGTTAGCTAGCTGTACTTAGTAATTCCAAAGTTCGTTTTCTATTTTGAAAAAATGCCGATGACATTGACTAATTGGTTCCAAATAATGTCATTTCGAGATCCATCTAAGACGACTGTTGCTCTGAGTCGTCTCTCTGACGTAGTTGCTACACAGAACCATCGCATCAATATACACGTCATATCGGTGAGATCGTGTTGGAATATCAATATTCCGGCCGAGATCGCTCCGAAGCTCCTACGTACACAGACACGGTTTTTTGGCGATCAAGAACACGGGGATGCGCACGTCGCCATGCCGACCCTAGGCTGCAGCTGGCTGCGGCGGGCCGGGGCCGCCGATACGGCCTGCGGCGGGATCGCTCCGCGGCTCCTACACGTCGCCGCCAGCTAGCACACAGATCTGTCTCTTCTTTCTCTCATCAAGATCTGCCCATGATCCTACCAACCATTTGATTAAACGACCTGCGTGCCTAGCCTGGTACAGTACGTAGAAGTACATCGATCGCCCAATAGAATATTGCACAGTTGCACTAGCTATAGTAGCTGCGTTGCCTGTGCTTGATTGATGATGTAGGAGTATCCACCAATTCCGCCGACACCCATGCATGATCAGATATCTGACGGCTAACAAAGCGTGCTTGACTGGCCAAACATTTCTATATGTGGTGTAGACGTTTAATAGCTCATCTGTGCTTTGCCTGTGAGATATACTAATTCTAGGTATACCGAATATTAAGTCTTGTTGCT
Source organism: Chrysopogon serrulatus (assembly GCA_015844335.1). NCBI lineage: Eukaryota > Viridiplantae > Streptophyta > Magnoliopsida > Poales > Poaceae > Chrysopogon > Chrysopogon serrulatus. The sequence goes on from JADLZL010002856.1 coordinate 126,282, forward strand.
GGGAGGTTTTTTGGCCGTCGACAAGGACTTATTGGGATCTGCTTTTCTTTTCTTCTTTCATGTTTCTTTGGAGTCCCTTTAGTCTAAAATGCTTGTAAGCGCTACACTGAAGCTGGTTTCCCCAGCAGCTACCTTTGCTTTCAATATAAGCAGGGCTAAATGCCTATGGTCTAAAAAATATTAAGTCAACTACTGTACTTCGTTTTTCTTGAAATGAATGTAGCAAGAGCCAAGAGAGATACCACACACCGACTATATTTATTAGAAATAAGTTTAGACTAAAGCACAACAAAACAACAATAACCCAAAGGATGAATTAGGAATCAAATGACGAAACAACTATGCACAATACCCGCCTCACGCTTGCCAACTGTTGACCACCACTATGTTGATGCACTCCAATCTCCATCACTGGACAACAAAGCCGTCAATGATGACACGCCATTGTTACCGCTTGCACGATCGTTACTGATGATGTATTCAGATGTTCCTTACCGATTCCCCTACTGCCATGCAGGGTTGGCTGCCTTGGTCCATTGCAAACCATGCATGTAGCCATCACACATAGCATCCTCTTGTGTCTCCACTTGACATTTTCCTACGCCGAACTAGCCCATACTATGCGGGACTAGACACCATAGTCCACTGCAAGTCGCCAAACCGATACATGAACGGGTAAACTTCCTTAGGCATCACCATGTCAACAAAGCACATCAAGATTTGGCTAACCATAACCCATCAGAAATCTTTTTTTCCATTCGGTGGTAGAACCAGAATGATATCACCGCGAGGTCAAGTACTAATCGGCTCAAGATAAAGGGCTTGAGAGGACCGTGAAAGTGGGTTTTCACAGGCGGCTCACTTTGTCGGCCGCCTCCAAAAAGTTATTTTCACAGGCGGCTGACTAAGTCAACCGCTGTGAAAATCATTGTCCGAAAACACAAAAAATAGCAAAAAATATTTTTAAAAAACGCAAAAAATATTTTTTGAAACCGGGAGAGGCACTCGCCCGCCTGCCTCTCCGTCGAAGTCGCGAGTCACGCTTTTTTTTACAAAAAAAATCGCGCTACGCGGCCGTGGGGGTTTGAACCCACGACCTCGGTTCGAACAGCCCCCTCTACCACTCCACCCACACTTCACTTGTGTCTATTTGTCATTTTTGTTCCCCACATATTATACAAACCCGACGGAAAATTGAATATTTGAGGATCTAAATGAATTCAAATAAAAAAGTGGTGAACTACAAAGTTTCATAACTTTTCGAGATCTACAACTTTCATTTAGAGTGTTTCTCCATCCGAGGTCATTTGCAAAATTTGGATTTCAAATTTGAGGAATTCAAATGCAATTTTGGGAGCCTACATGATTTCAAGAAAAATTTATAAACTACAAACATTCATAACTTTTGAGATCTACAACTTTCATTTTGGTCAAAATTCCATCCCAGGTCGTTTGAAAAATTCAAAATAATAAATTTAAAATTATTTTGCGGGCGGATGTCTTAGAGAACCGCTGTCACAAATATGTCGATTTGTACAGGCGGTTGTCTAAGACATCCGCCTGCATAAATATCGATTTATACAAGGCGGATGTCTAAGAGATCCGCCTGTACAAATATGTCGATTTGTACAGGCGGATCTCTTAGACATCCGCCTGCATACAAATCGATTTGTACTGCAGTTCTCTTTCGGGCCCACTATTTTTTTTTACACAAGCGTCAAGAAAATTGGAGCCGCCTGTAAAAAAAAACCGTAGTGTCGTGAAAAATGATTTTTCTACTAGTGCATCAGGAAGCTTCCATTCACTAGAACCAGAATGATATCACCGCGAGGTGAGACAGCTCAATGCCACACCTTGCAGGACACTTTGGCAATACGTTTATGATTGCATCAACTCCCACGTTTGTCTTTATGCCATTTTGCGGACACCGTGGTGCACAACCCTATCAAACTGTCGCCCTCCAACTACCTGACAGAAGTCACAACTCATTGTACCAACGTATTCTTCATGACCGCTTCCACTAGGCCCTATTCGTTTCCACGGGATTGAACCACAGAATAATTTCTGGCTGAATTCGTTACTTTAAATTGTATAAAAACCGGAATAATTCTGGTCAGGAATGGCTCATTCCGGAGAAAGCGAACAGCCCCTAATGAAGATACCCGAGACACCCACACCTCTAGTCATCAGCTAGGTTACGTTGTTTTCGACACCGTTAGCCCCACATGCCCTTTATGGCCCACATAGTCATCCTTTATGCTTATCTCCTCTAATCAATCCCAATACGGTGTTGTCAAATGCCCTATCCACCGCTAGCCTGCCCCATGCATCTATTGTCCTAGTCCACGCTCGGAGCAGCCGACCACGCCACATCGATTGCCATGTCTACCTCTGACCCTATGCTCCTAGAGCACAGCCTTCGCCACTTTGCTTGGAGCACAACCATGCCACCATGACGTTCTCTGAATCTGTCATCGAGAATCCATCATGGATTCAGAGGTTTGTTGCAGCCATAGTCGACACGCCATCGACAAGGGTGTCCTCCTCCTACTCCGAGTAGCACACCTATATATTGCCTCTCTACCCTCGCCAAGGGTGTCCACCTATGCCATTGTCCACCAACCCTTCTCGGAACAAATGCCCTAACTAGGCCTATCATTGCTACTCCTATAGGGATGAAAATGAATCGATACAAACAGATAGTACGGTATTACATTTATTTTTATATTTTTGTTTGGGGTCGGATTCAAATATGAATAGTGTTAGCTATGTCGGATAGAATATGATTAGATATCGACATCATAGATATAGGACTTGAGTGTTCAGATACGGATACATATCAGATATTGAATATCCGGACTCGAATACGGACATATTTGAACTCCTCTAAACAAATTCGGTCTCAAACACGGTCAGAAAATATCCGTACCATTTTCACCCCTTAGCTACACTTGTTGCTGCCTCACCTGCTCATGTGCCACCTCGAGCTCGTCTAGGATGGGATTTGCGCATGGCTAGGACTCTCTACAACGTTGACAGCAAGAGATGTGCCAGTGGAGAAGACGTTACCGTGGTGGTCGTCGATGCGCATGTGTGAAACAGAAGGATGACAACGCCGAAAAGGGACGGACATGTGTTCTCTCGTTTCCCAGGGACAGATATCTCCAACTCAGCTTGACTCCGAGCCAAAAACTAATGAAAATAAGATGAACCAAGCGTATACATCTTGGTAGCCTGAACACATAACCCATCGGGCCAAATTTAGTGCTGGGAGTAGTGACAACACACCTTCTGCAGACTGCATGTGGCCAGCAAACATGCAAAATGCTCTTGCATATATATATGCCACATGTTTCTAGCAGACAACGGTATATGTCATCTTACTATTACTAATTAGAGGTCCCAACGGAGCCTCCACGTTAATCCTCACCAGATACGTTAGAAAAAAAGATAAATACTCTAAATTCCCACGTTAATCAGAAACATCCGACCATCAAATCAAAGTCTCTAACCATCTATCACCATGGGATCTATTTTGTTTTTAGAAAATTACCCACCTATGCCATTATAAACAAAAATAATTTTTAATAGAAAAAAACGTTATTGACGGTTTGAAGAAAATCTTCATCGGGGTTTGGAGAAAATCTTGACGGTAGTAGTACTACAAACGTTCACCGTTAGTTAATATATTGGACGAGTCATATTACTGTCGTCACTCTGTAATTTACATTATTAAAATATTATATCTGTAATACCAACCTTCATAGTTAGTTAGTGAATATCCCATAATATAGATCTAATTAATTGAAAAGAAAAACATAAATAACACCCCCATATAGTATCTTCTTCACGTGGTAATATTCAAGTCTGAACCCTACCGCGCGCAACCACCGGCGATAGCCTGGAGCTTCAATCAATCTAGAAAAGTCGATCTCTCAATCCTGTAGTGTGTTATGTTGGCCTTCCCTTCCAGGCACGTATTGCCTGTGCTTCCCTCCCACCAGGTCGTTTCTTGGCAGTCTCTGTGTGATGGACAATTGGAGTAGTAGCTGGTGTTCTTTCGATTAACTAATCGACCTTATTTGAGCTTGGGCGTACAGGTATAAAACTAACTGAATCTAGAAGACGTGGCAAGTTTGGTGGGATCCTATCCTATATCGATGCATCAGTTCACCTGCTCGGGTGGAGACCGGTGATCATGTTTTTTAGAGTGTCGCTGGCATGACTACTCGCTATTGACCGAAAGATGATGCCTCCAGTGATCGGCACTGCAACCTCTCTGTATTGCATCAAGCGGGACGACTACATCACTAGACGTTATGTCGACTAACACAACTGGTTCTACCGCTTGGTATGTCTCTCTAACGAACTCAATCCTTCCTACAAATTGTCTTGATTTTTATTCGTTAGTATCATCTATGTGTACATGCCACTGGTAGATCGGCTAGCGTTAATTATCATTGGATGTGCTAAGAAAAAAGATAAATACTAAAAATTCTTATGTTAATCAGAAACATGCGACCATCAAATTAAAAGACTAGCTATCTATAACCATTAGATCTATTTTGTTTTATTAGAAATTACCCACCTCTCCGTTATAGATAAAAAATGGTCTTGGAATCTTATTATTCAGGAAAAGAAAAACTTCAGCCGTACATAGAAAAGTCTTGAACAGTAAGTACCATCACATTTATGGTAGTTAATCTATTATTAACAAAACCTAAATCCAAATATATTAATATTACATAGAAAATCTTAAGCAACCACGTTTCCATATGATAAAAAGTACACATTATCGACAATCAGAATTAGTTAATGATTAATGAAATATTACATGAGTTATCTTATTAATAAAGTCACTTGGCATTAAATTAGCAATGACGTTTATAGGTAGCTAATGGAATATCTATATTCATAAAACAAAATATATGTATTAATAAAATATCATATTACTGACAATTGCAATTAGTTAAATAAATATTGGCTGAGTCCTAATCACGCTCAGTTGGTATGTTTCATAAATTCTTATATACTCCCTTAGTCCAATTTGATCAGATCCGTTGCATGCAGTTATATATTTTGTCGCCTGCGCATTATATGCAACCAGGTGTATGCAACAAAAAAAGAAGAAGCAGGTACTTGTTGTTTCCCCGTGCTGCTAGCGTCTGAAACGGTGACTCGGAGAAGGAAAAACGAGAAACAACGATTTGGAAATGCATCCATATCACGCACGTTTCACTTCTGAAAGAGTTAATTTTTTAAGTACAGTTGAGCATATAGGGAATAATATTAAACTTTGTATGCTCAATATAATGACACTTATTGTTCATTATGAATGCCAATACATTTCTATATGTATTTGCCAAATTTTAAAAGATTTCACTCCTAGGAAAATGAAATGTGTATTTATTTTAGACAGAGAAAATATGTTGTCCCCGAGCCCACGATTAGTTATTGTTAATAAAATTTGGGACAAATAAACAAGATTTTACATATGCCATTAGACTGTTGTATTAAATATATAAATAAAGAGGAGGCGATTTTGGTGAACCACACACAAACTAAACTTAACTTTCAAATTTTACATCTGAATTTATAAACTATAATTCAAAATAACCCATAAATATGTATCTAAATTACTCACATATGTCACTAACAAAAGGTAGTATAAAGTAAAACTTTTGATTATCTAAATTATCAGCCTTTGCTATAGTAATCTATGTGTAAATACTAATATAAGTTATTAAGGCAAATAAATGGATAATCATTGTCATTTTAAATAAGCTAGCTTAAACATTATGCTATATAGTAATCTATTTTAAAAATAAATAAAAAGAACTCCAAATCTACATGTAGATAATAAGATAAGTTATTACAACAAATAAATTAATAACCATTGTTATTTAAAAAGTGTACTATATATTGAATAAAACATTGTGTCAATGTTTAATTATATATGCCATGCAATAAATTTAATAAATTTAACTCCTTGATTATCATTGCCCAAGTTGTAATGACTTTGTATGCCATTGTAGCAGCTGGAGTGTAGCGTAAAGTCTATATTATTTTTCACAAAAATAGATATTAGAGCATCTCCAAGAGTACTAAAATAGTCCCATAATCCAGGAATTTTACCAAGATTTAAAAACTCATCTTCAACGACTACCAAATCCACCTCCTAATCTTTTGGCACTCAGAAAAAGCCATCCCCACTCCAGGATATATACTGCACGCACATGTATCATCGTGCTAATCTAAAGGTGGAAAGACGTGGGCAAGAAAAAATGTAATACAAGCCAATTGCACATGCAATTTATAAATGTGAACCAGCATCTCTCAAAAATCTTAGAAAACACTGTCACCAGCCAAAAATATTTTCAAATTAACCTACTAATTCACTAGACAAATCAAAGAAAAACTACAGTTTATGAAAATAATTGGAGGTACCAACCCGAGCTCAATACCAACACTCAATCATCTTATTAGTTTTTAATTGCTAGGTGAACTAACGTTTTAATAATGTTATCCACATAGTTCAATTTATAATGCGGGACTTCCTACGCGCCCATATACTCACATACTGCATAAAGTCAACTATACTAGGTCACAAAACAAATAAAGAAAAACACCTAAGCATTAAATCAAATTAATGTTACACTGTTAGCTATCTTTGTCATTCATGCCAATACCAAATCTATGCACGCGTAACTCTGGATTTAAATAAAAGTTATTTGTATAAAGTATTTTTTATTAGTTAATATATATTAAACATGAATTTCCATTACTAAAGTATCTCAACGTAGCCCGTGCGAGAGCACGGGTTGATGAGCTACCGACATATATTATATACATATATACTACTATATTAGTATCTAGATTGACACCGGAAGTTTGGAATCCCGATTGATATGATAACTAATAACTTAGAATATGAGAGTATATATGTAACCTTTCTGTAGCCTGTCTGTATATATTTATACTGTATTATATATCTAATAACTCAGTTTCATATCCTCTCTGTAACCTTCCTTCGATGATTGAATCAGCCGGCATTGCAACCCAATCCATATATACACATCATATACATACGTTACAGTGGAATGTTCAATCTCAGGTGGCCGGGACCCGGGACCCAATACTGGCCGTCTATCACCGAGCAATCAGGCAGTGAGCGAACGACAGCTCGCCCAGTGGATATGTGTATATACGCATGGCTATCCAATCATGTAAAGAAGCGGAGCCACTCTACTCCTCTTGAGCAGTACAGCTAGGCTGTGGTTGCTGTGGCTGGTAGCGGCGTGCTCATGCTGGATGCTGTGTGCAGTGACTCTCTTTCTTTTTCTTTCTCCCCCGTCTCTCCGAAGTTGCGTGTGCCATCATGGTCCTACCCCTACCACACCTTTAGAAAAATAGCACACATGCACATGCAGCAGCAAGCATATCCACAACCTAGCTTCGAAACTGCTATATATCCGATCGAGGATGCCCTTCTTGGCGGGCAAATCCTCTCCCAAATGCATACCTTTGCCTGATAAGCTAGCTACATCCTCTGGGCGTACGACGTGCAGTCAGGAAGAACTCAAATACAGGTATATGTATATGTATATATCTCCATCTCTGTCTCTATGTATATATATACATGTTTTACCACATCATTATATTCAGCCCTTGTGTACATGCATGTGCTTATATATTTGAATGAAACATAACAAGGCACTGTTGTCCTGCTACAACTAATCCATCTATTATTATTCCCTTCTCTTTTCCTAGTGTCTTGCCAAAATATAAATAAATTCAAGAGTATTTTCATGTTAAGAATAAATGAGTATATATGTTGAGTTCGTGCTATACCTAACCATTATCCAACATCAACATAATCATATGTACATATACATACTTATTATTACCAGAATCCATTGATTAATTTTATTGACTTTGTATTTTGTTTAGTTTGTTTATGTGTTGATGTTCTAAAAGAGCGATGTGGCATGTACAATTAATAATCTTCCAGCAGATCTGACCCACTAATCTAGCTGAACTTAAAAATGCATACTACCAAGTGATAACATGTTCCGTGAAAATCATATTATACTAGAAGACTTATGATAATTATAGATAGCCTAAATTATTTCTCTTACATATAGATGCCAGTTTGAGTAAATTATTCAATAGATGACATCATCAATATAACTGACTATTGGAGAAATTGTTAGAAATCCCTATTCACAGAAAATAGTTCAAATTCACCAAATCTCATAACCCAGGACACAGACAATTTTCTGTTAATGATACCAGCTTGAAAGTTAAAAGATATATTGGTAAAATCATTTATATACACAAACTAAACATATGAAGCAGATGCATACATAGTTTGGAAAGTGTTTAATTAGGCCTTTGAAGTCAAGAAGAAGTCCAAAACTATAATTCCGACGACCCATAAATCCAAACAAGAGATTATATTTCTTAAATGAAATACCTTGGACTGCATAAGGACTAATTAATTATATTCGAATTAAATGGTGCTGTTCAACTATGCACTCAACTTCATTATTTTCAGAGTACAACCCTAGTTTGTTTTCCCAGTATTTGTACATATTTATGTGGATCTCAGCTTCCAGCTAATTCATAGCATGAAAACAATGAATATCATTTATTAGGAATTCTTGATACATGTTGTGTCTCGAATTGTGCAAAATGTGGCACGCTAGATGATGAAAACATGTTGTGAATCAATCAAGCATGCATACATGCATACAATGCAGACAAGAAAATGATAACACACAGTTAACTGCTTGATGAGACAATCAATATTTTTATCCTCCAAGATTAATGAATAATAAGTACATAGAGAACGCCTTTCATAAACATCAACGTGCATGACATGACAAGTATCTTTATTTGTACTATAGAAACAGCAAACAAAAATATATATAAAACTAAGCCACATCAATCATACAATATAATATTATATCAGCTGTCCAAGTTCTTCAAACATTCTAGATTTGGCTTATGTGCTTCGGCTGTGAATGGCTTTGACATTTAAAACTGCTGACTTTCTCGTTCCCTTTCATCAATTATATATGCCAGAACCTCATCATTCTACCTGAGTTGTTCTTTTTTAATGCAAATATTATTATGTATAAGGCTTGCTCTCATCAATTTTACTATAGTTTTCAATAGATGAGACTATTATTTGAATAAAATAAAGAGGAAGAGGTAGCTGAACTTTGGATAGATACCAGCTATATCCTTGAGCATGCATGCTACTAGAGTACATATGTGACAGAACAAATCAATACAGTTCTAACTTCAAATTTTATTGCAAACATGTATTATACAAAACCCTTCTAACAGAGTTTTTTGAGAGTTATCCTTGTAATAGAATTTACATAGTTTAGCTGCAAAACATAGCCTCAAGCTCAAGGTTGGATTGTTTTGGACAATTTAGTTTTTACATAGTTTGGTTTTGCCAAACATAGCCCCAAGCTCGAGGTTCGATTATTTTGGGGCAATTTAGTTTGTCTTTTACCACTGCTAGCACAATTCAACTATTAGAAAGTCTTTAATGAAATGTAAATGCTTGTGTATTAGTATCACCAAATATATTCTTAGTTCACTCTAGAAGTGGTAGAAATAATCAAATAAATCTTGTCTAGGTATACAGTATTCTGATGACTGAAATTGGCAATGCAGTATGTATAGAAGCTTGGGCAAGCTATACCCCACGTGTCTTTTCCTTCATATTGCTATTTCCTACACGCACTTCTTCTTTACTTGCTATCAATCAAACAGTACTATTTTCCTATGCATCTGACATACCAATTAACAAGTCCAAATTCTGAATCGCCATGCTTTCTCGCTCAAAAACAGTTGAACATGACAATTCTGAAGATCATGGCTCGGGCGATTATTACTTTTGTTTGCTGGAGAGTTCTGATATTAGCTATGTTCCCATTTCAGTTTGTTTCAGTTAGAAGTTAGAACATCATAAATGAGAACACCACCCCACGCTGAAGTAGGGCTATTTTCTGATAACTATTAAGCTAGGGAAATATTTGATCTTGATGAAGCTCTACTAAAATTAATCAGACAAAAGAATAGCTACATTGTTGATTTCTTGAAAACAATTTGCACTCATCTTTCTGAATAGGTGAAACAACAGACTGAAGCATATGACAGTGCTGTGCTGTATATGAGTAGACATGTTCTTGAGACATATTAAGCGTATGTGAAAGGACCATGTGGCATCCTATATACATATGAACACTGTGCAATATAGATTGATTATATTAGTACTTTCTGTTGAAACTTTGACTGAATTTTATTCAATGTTCTGAAGAATAATAGCATCTAAATAATAGGTATGCAATTTTACTTGCTAACAACGAGTTGCAAATTATTCAGGTGCATGTTTTTTGGGATAGAATTGACACAAGGTACTTCTCCTGCAGACCTTCTTGATGTGCACGGGTTTAGTGTCTAAAGAGCTTTGAGGTATGGAGGTAGAGGTAAGGAACTCAAATGGGGTGACACATGGATCACCATAGACCATGTAAATTGTTGATTTTCTTTGTATACACTTAAACTCTTTGACTATGCTGCATTATTAATTGCAGAGAGTGTAAATGAGTTGGAAAATTAATAAGTAAAAATTAAGCAGGAGAAGCACTTAAGCAGCTTCTCACAAAAACACTACTACATATATCTTACAAATGGCACTGATTTAACCACCTCTAACTTATGCTAAAGGAACTGGGAATAAGTGAAGTGTACATTCTCAGGTACTCCAGATCGTGTAACTCTAAAGGCCTGCAATCATTCATATAGCAATAGTTCCAGCAGATAATTCAATTAAAAATCCTATTCCGATTCTTATGTAAATCAGCCATTTATATATTTGAGTTTAATTAAGAAAATTATCCATATCCATTAATTGGTTAATATTTGGCACTAGTATGATCTTGCCTGAAAAGTATAATATGTAATTAAATTTCTAGCACTATTAATTAGCTAGGTTCCATAGTTATTTTTATTTCATCTGATAATTGATGGTTGAAATCCCGTGTTCAAATTGTGTTTGAAAGATCATATGCCCATATGGAGTTTTCAACAAAACTCAGAACATGCAACTTCATAAACCTCAAAGTAACGGCATCAGTACATTAAAAGTAACAAACATGCATCATTAGCATGATTATATGAATAATTGACGAACAGCAAAAACTAATTATAACAAAGGTTAATTGCCATTTAACCAAAAGTCGATAACACAAACCCGGGTTGATATGGTTCTTGACTGATAGAGAAGAACCAGTTGATTTATATGTACTATGTAGCAACGGATCATGGCAGAAGAAGCCTAATTACGTAATGGAAGTCCTCACGCGTTAGAGTTTACCTATAATGTTTGCATAGCATACCATACAAGAAATCACCTTGGCATTCCTCCATTGTTGCATCTCGACATCATCTCCTCGAGCTGCAGATACTGGTGGTAGTAGTACTCCAGCTCGTCCATCTGCTGCGGCTGCTCGGTTGCCACTGCCGCTGTGGCGGCTGTGGCCTCCGACATGATCCAGCCCAGCTCACCGCAGCCATGCTCTTCCATAAGCGCCGGTGGCCCATCAGGACCGCCGCCACCACCGCCTCTGCTTCTTCCCTTCTCCGTCGCCTCCTCCCTCGAGTCCGCCGTGAGACAGCAAGTGCTTGAGGAGCTCCCCTCCCCTCTCCCCCTCACCACCGTCGGTCCTCCTGAGACGACTACGGCCGCCGGCTCGGCGTCGGCGGCGTCGATGAGGCGGTCGATGGCTGGCTTGGACTGGGTGAGGAGCCAGTTCACGGTCTTGCTGGCCTTGTCGAACCCAAGGCGGTCCTGCAGCGCGAAGAACTCTCGCGCGACGCCGACCGAGAGCCGCATCCGCCGGTCGCGCACGCCCTGCGCCGTGCGGATCTTGCTGTGCCGATCCGTCCGGAACGGCCGCTTCCGCGGTGCGGCCGCGGCATGGGCGCCAGCATCCACCACCACGGGTACGGGCGACCCGTTCCTCAGCAGCAGCTCCCTCTCCCCCGCTGCTGCCGGCGGCGCCTGCAGGGAGGCCATCTCAGGCTGCTGGAACACCGCCTCCAGGGTATCCTGGTGGTGGTGGAACGACATGTCGGCGGGGAAGATCTGCCCGCCGTACCCGTCCCAAGACATCGGTGTCGACGGCATAAAGAAACAAAGCAGCTGCAGTAGGGTTCGGTAAATGACTGCTGCTCTTGCTGGTAGACGCAATGATGAACTGATGATGATGGTGTTGAGGCCGGCTGTTAAGATAATGAGGTAGGAGAGTTTGTGTCTTCTTGTGCACTCTGAACTACATATGGCTAGTAGTAGTGCTAAGCTAAACCGTTAATTTGAAACTAATTGACAGAGGTGGTAGAAGTGCAAGCTTCTAGTCGCAGTGGTATATATAAAGCGCTACAGCGGCCTTTTGTTAGTGCAATGGAGCATCATGCACGGTGCACCTACCTTAGCTAGTTTTTACTTCTACTACTGCTTTTTATTTATACAGGAAACATGTGTGTAGCTATGTGTACATTGTTACAAAAGGGAAAAGAGAAACTAAAACAAAAATACTAGTAGTAGAGTCTAAAGGCAGGAGGACAGGGTAAGGAGGATAACAGGTAGCTAGAGATGGTTCAGATGGAGAAAGGTCCACACACGATAAGAAATGCATACACTAGTGGTCAGGTCACGAGTCAGAGTCAGTGCTGAATAAGCTATGGCGAGCTATGCCTATATTATTGCGGATCGTGGTGTAGGTCACGGTGTATGCATGTACAGTCCTCTCCCATCTCAAATTGAATCAAAGTACTTAACCTACCTCAACAGTGCCCTCAACAATATAAGCTAGCTAGTTACTCATGCTCTAAGAGTAGTAGCCTTAAAATAGAGCTCCTATTTTTAATTTCATGGCTCCCTCTACTTTTGAGGGTTCTATTTTTTGAGTTGTACTCTAGCAAACTTTCTCAAAACAAGTCCTCAACTTCATTCTAATAGAGATTAGGGAATGACATGCGAATTAAGACCTGTTTGTCATCCTTTTTCTTGTCTTCTTTCGTTTTGACTAATTAACTTGGCCATGTCCTGAGGACCTAGGCTCACACTTATGGGCAAGGGTCGCACTGCCAGAGAAACAGGCTTCGCAGGGTCGCGCCACCAGAAAGGGAGCTACTGAGGACGCCACAGAAAGGGACCTATCAAGGAGAGATGCTTGCTAGATCACCAGATCCGAACGTGGGTCATGCTGCCGGGGAAAGGGAGTTGCAAAGGAGCAAGGGCGATTGGAGAAAAGGGGCTCACTAGATCTGGCTAGGACAAAGGTGGGGCGGCCGGGGACGAGGCTGGGCATAGAGCGGGGCTCGAGCGTTCTAGATATAGGGCGAGGAGATGATCCATCAAAATAGAAAAGTAGGGTCTCCCTCCAAACTCCCTAGGGATGAGAGCAAGAGGGGAAGATTTGAAGGCCGCCTACTTCTGGGGGCTGGAATAGGGTCTGCTAAAATAATCTTTTTCCTTGGCCCTTAAAGGTAGGATACGGACCAAAATAGGGGCTCTACTAGAGTTGTTCTAGGACAACTTCTCCAATAATACTATCTTTTAACAATTACTTATAATATGACTAGGTCCACATAATAATCTCACATGATCTGGAATGAAGTGTGTTCATGAGATTAGCTTTTGATCAAGACCTAGATTTTCTCTCTCTTCTATTAAAATATAAAATGATAAATCTTTTCTTGAAACAATATGAAATAATATGTTATGAGATATTTCCTCCGTTCTAAAAAACGTTGTCGGTCAAACTTTCTTATGTTTGACTTAGTTTGTAGAAAATATTAGCAATATTTATATCTCCAAATAAGTTCATTATATGTAAAATATATTCAACAATTCATCTCATGATAGTAGTTATGCACTATAAATACTATTTCTTGTATATATATGCTTTGTCAAATTGAAAATGGTTGATCCCCCAAGAAGTGAAAATGATACAAATCCAGCGAGAATAGCTCATAAATCACCATTGGAGGTGCCCATATAAAATTATCCTAAGTTAACATATTTTAACTTTGACCAAATTTAATTAATACCTATATTTAGATCATTAAATTATTATAAATCATGAAATATGATTTTGTTGTATGTGTATTTATTTTGTGTAAATGATGCCTTATCTTTTTGTATGAAGTTGATTAAATTTAAAAATAGTTTGACTAAAGATGATTATAGGAATCGGTTTATTTTAAGACAGGGGCATATTAAGAGAGGGGCATACATAAACGTGTATACTCTCTGTGTCCTAAAATATCTATCACTTTTATTTTCTGAGAAACATTTTTTCGTAATATTTATAAATAATAAATATTATCGATTAGTATTATATTTAGTATTATTAGAAAGATCTTTGAATCTAGTTTTTAGAAAAAAAAAATTTAGAGATATAAATATTATATATATTTTTATAAATTAAATTAAACTTATAATAAAAAGCGACAAACAATTTAGGACCGAAGGAGTTCATAGAGTGACCTTCCGGAACCAGACAGAGTCCAAGACTCCAAGCGCTTTCAAAGTACTGGCGGCAGTGTGGACAGGTGGGGCCCAGCAAAGGCATGGCTGCGGGCTGCCAGCCTAGCTAGTGCATGCTACCAGCCTACTGGTGTACTAGTACGGAGTACAGTTCTATACGTACGGAGTACGTGGCTTTTGCTGGTACCGTGGTGTGTGGGCTAATGATAAAGCCATTATTATTATTGAGAGGCCTCTATATGCGTACTGTATGGCCACGTGGGGATGTTTATGCGCATCTGGCCACCGTGCAGGTCTGGGGATGGGACAAATGGAGAGCAGAGGGCGGCCGGCCCCGAATCGAAGGGTTCTCGTAAACTGATGCTGCCTCCGTTCCAATCAGTCTGCTGGTCTGTTTTGTGGAACCTTAGGCTCCCCTGCTACAGTTGAGAGCGGCGAAAAAAGGGGATCTCGGCGTCGCTGGCGGAGACGGTGGTCTCCTCCGCCTCCGGTGGCCTGCGGGTCGTCGTGAGGTGGCGGAGACCACTACTCTCTTGCTGGCGGGTGTAGTAGGTCGTAGTCTTGGTCCTAGGTTGTCTAGGTTTGGGTTTCCCGGCGGTGTTGGTGAGGCGGAAGCATTGACGCCGTGGCGGAATAAGTCCTCTCGGACTCTTCCTCGCCTCGTCGGTGCTTTACTCGGTGCCGGCGACGAGCCCGTGGAGGTGAGTCCCCCCTATGTGGGTGTTTCTTTTGGAGTCCAGGCGGCAGTGCATCGACCCGTGTGGGAGATGTGTTCGTCGGCCTTTTGTTCCAAGGTTGCGGAGGATGCTGTGGGATGTGGCGAAGCTAGGAGGCTGGTTTCGACTCGAATCTTCCACGGCGGCGGTCATCGTCGGCGGCGAGTGCGGATCCAAGGTCGAGGAAACTCGGGGCGTGTCCCCGGCCGATGGGCTTTTAGCGTCGTTTTCTTCTCATCCATGGGGACGAGAGTCTGTTGCGGCTCACTTCAAAGCATCTGTGCGATGGAGTTTCCTTCGATCTCCGGTTGGGCGGCGGCCGGATCTGGCGATTTCCGGCGAAGGAGATTGCTGAAGCTTCTAGCGTTTACATGGACCAAGGATTGTGTTGTAATTTTCATTTTCTTAGAGGTCCTTTGTGTAAAATAGGTGGGACAGCTGTCCTCTGTGTCCTGTTATGACATACTTGTATTTGTACAGGTCTATGTACGTTTCCCTTAACGTGGAATACAAGTATGTTTTGATAAAAAAAATTCTCTTTGCTAAATCTCCATGGAGATTCGGTCTATGATAAGGGAAAATTGAGTAAAATTATGTTAGGTGTCATCTATTCCCTCCATTCTAGAATATTTGTCATTTTTTATTTTCATACCATAAATTTAACTTGATCTATAGAAAATACGTGTAACATTTGTATCTCTAAATAAATTTATTAAAGAACTAGATTCAAAGATTTTTCTAATGATACTAATTATATACTATAAATATTAATATTTTTAATATATACTTATTCAATGTAGTTTCTTAGGAGACAAAAGGGCGATAGTTATTTTGAAATGGAGGGAGTAGGTTTAGAAATTTTTAAAAAATAGCAAATTTGTCATAAATTAGCATCATGGTTTAAATGAGCTCTAACCAGCCCACATGGTTGTTAGACTCTAGTGCTCCATGTATGTACTTGTTGTCCCTCTTTTATAGTTGCACCCTCATCTCTTTCCTCTTTGCATTCCAATCCAGTATGGTATATCGCATCACTATTCTAACATATAAATTAAAACGAATAAAATAGAAAATACGTGCTTGCTAGACTGGTCATAGGCAGACCAAACCTAGCTGACTGGCCCACATCTCCCATAACCCTTTTAGACCAACACTCTTCTACCACTTCTATTGATCTACGTTCCCTATCCTCCTCCCCTACTCTCCCATGGATGCCCTAGCCTAGCTAAATCATCCTCTACAACACAATTTTTTAGAGTTTAAGGACATAGCCACATCAAACAATAGTAGTTTACAACATCCAAAAGAACTCACAGAAACTCAAAACAACACCCACTAACAATATCAAACAACTAACTACCACCAGAACTCATTACATATGCCAATCAGACTTAAATCAGAACTAGATTAAGCCACTTCTTTGCCGCTGCCACCCCTTAGAGCAATCTGACAGATGATCTTGCACTTCAACTAGAAAGGCTCAATGCTGCCGCCAAGTATGAGCATTGTTGTAAAGAAATCTTTCCCAGTCACCCTACACTTGTTTCATGCATCCAGGTAGCCGATGAGGCATTGATGAGGCCAACAACTTCACCTTCTCCAACTTTAGATTGAACTCTACAAATACACCAGTTTTGAAGCATGGATGCTACCTTCTGCAACGAATGCTTCCCATCCTTCCAAAGAGTACACGAAAAACATAAGCTATTTCTTAGTCTCGAAAGCTCCATAGGGAAGCAACATAAATCATGTTGTCAACTAAAGCCCTCTTATTACTTAACCATAACACAACAATAGACTAAAAATTCAGACCTACATGTTTTCCTATAACATTTGACACCTAGACCCCATAATTGTCCAGCACAAAAAGGTGCATTTTTGATGTAGATCGGCCCTTCCCCATCTCTCCCCTTGTCCTAGGTTTGGGGGTGACCAAGGTGACTTGGATTTCATCCTTTCCTACACATGTTGGATGTTTGGGGTGGAATTTGGCTATGAGATTAAGTGGATTAATTAGTAGGGACAAAAATTGTTTAGATATTGTTCCATGAATTTTAGATGAACAATTTATGTAGCTTTGCTTGGAGTAGCGATTAGGGAAATAGAGAGGCAGAATAAATAAGTCTTGTCATGAAGTACAAAACTTTAAGATTTATTAGCTTGTGAAATTTCTTGATTTTTGACCAAGCAATTTGAAAGATATGTATTTTTAAAGTTCACTATCATGTTTTGATGAAGTTCTAGATATAACTAGGTCTAGAAGGTTTTTGAAACCCTTATATGTGTTATTAGACTTTCCAAATAGGAGAACTTTTTAGTACTTTTTAATATCTTTTTTAGAATGTTAAAGATTATTTTTGGATAAGGGAAACGCTAGGCATATAAATTAAATGTTAGATGTACTTTTTCCACAACAAGGTTTTTAGCTAAGGTTGGATCATGCTTTAGGCCATTTAATTGGATCTTTTGGCAAAAGTTTATAATATTAAATTTGTAGATTATTTAATTATCTGCTCTTTGGTTAAATTTTATAATTTTTATTTAATTATCTGCTCTTTGGTTAAATTTTATAATTTTTGGACTTAATTAAGGATTTGGGGATATAAAATGTGAAGCTTCTTGTATCAATTCTAGAGCAGTTTCTGTAATATCTTTTCCATGGCTGTTTAGACCATTCTAAAGACGTGATAAAAATGTAATTTCTGAAGAAAAGTTATAGGTATTGATCTATAGATTCTAAAAATTATTTTTAATAACATATCCTAAAAGATATAAAAAGGTAAAGTATCACTAGTGCTTTTGGGCTTAGTGCTATGTTCACTGTCACTACTACAGAAATGAGCATCATTGTCAGTTCAAACCCAGCAACAATGAGAATTTCCAGTAACCTCGAAAGATGGTCTGAAAAATGGTCTCAAAAGTGAAAGCAATTAACAATAAGGATTGCTATCCATCATCGAGGACTCTGTATGTCCAAGGTTGAATCCTCACCATAGTTAAACCCAAGGAAGCTCCTACATGCACGAGAGTGAGTTCCGCTCACACCCGACTTCTAATGGAAGCCATCTAAGTGGAATTTGCATTCCAAACCTTGTTAGTTGATAAAGGGTATGCTTAATTAGATGGAATTGATCTAGCATTAGTTTCACAAGATTAGTTGATTAATTAAAGCATCATTGAATGATATGCATCAACACATAATGAATAAACATAATTAGTATCCAAGATAGGGTTTTATAGTAGTGGTGCCTGCCTTTTCATGAAGTCCTAGTACATGATCAAGGAGGATCATGACTACTCATATGAGTTTCTCACATCCTATATTAATCTGCAAGAGAGTACTCGAAGAGTTGGAGTTGAGCTCTTGCTCGATAGAATTGAGAGTAAAAATATCATATACATATTATTAGAGTTCGGCTTTTGAGAGAGATCAAAGTATGGATTATTGATGCACTAATACTTAACTAAATATAGGATAGGGTGGTTGGGTCCGAGGGTTAAGGGTTGACATGAATAAAAATTCATGAATTTGTATTGGAGATTCTACGGTTTCATGCGACAGTCCATGAGAACAATCTCGAAGCTAGGATTTATTGTTTGGGCTCTGAGTGTTCTGGTGGAACATTATGAAGATTGTTCACCAAAATGGTCCACAGGTGCATGGACTTGTTAGCCATTTTTCTAAATGTTTTCATAGACAATCAGACAGTCTGGCGGAGGGTCTGTGAGTGAAAGAATTGAGAACGGCGCTCTCAGGTTTAAAAAAGAAATATTAATTTTTTAGCGGTCCATGGGAACATTAACTGCAGAGACTTAAGTGTTGGTTGTGTGAACCTATGTTCTTCACATGTTCTGTTCTTGGTGGATGTGACTTGGCTTGTAGATGATGTTTATCATGCATGAGGGGGAGTCTCTTGGGAGGCTTAGGTGATGTGATGGACTTGTGGGAGTTAGGGCCTGTTTGGTTCATGACCAGAACGTGCCATTACATAGGTTAGTTATGCCACAGTTTTTCTAGCATTTGTTTGATTCACTGCCATAACTACAGTATGCCATACTTTCTTAGCATCATGCCTCACATGTCATATATAAACTCATTTTCTAGCCAAACTTTACCACAAGTGTAGCGCCGTTTTTTCTCACCACACTTTCTTTGTCTGCCACAATTTGCCGAAAGTGAGGCGTTGCAAATTTGCACTACTAAAATCCGGCTCATTGCCAAGTGCCACATGGTTTGCCGAGTGTTTTTGGCACTCGGCAAAAGAAACCCTTTTGCTGAGTGCCAAATAAAAAACACTCGGCAAAGAAAAAATACTCGGCAAAAAGTATTTGAAAGCACATTTTAGAACAATAAATTAATTCAAATGAAAAATTTTAACTACAAAGTTATATAACTTTTTAATATATACAACTTTTATTTTGATCATTTCTTCATTTCACAAAGTGAAAATAATTTTTTTCACAAATCTTATATATCTCTCTTATAGTTTATAGAACTACAATAAAGATATATAAAATTTGTAAATAATGTTAGAACCACGATATCGGATGAATAAATGACTAAACAACCAAAATCAACTTTGTAGATCTTAAGAAGTTATATAGTTTTGTAGTTGGCAACTTTTTAATTTGAATTCATCTTGTCATGCAAAACTATGTCTCGTATTTGAAAAATTTAAAATTCAAATGTTTTAAACGATCTTAGATGAAAAAATGACTAAAATAAACTTTATAGATCTCAAAAAGTTATAAAACTTTATAGTTGGCAACTTTTTCATTCAATTCATCTTGTCAAGCAAAACTGCATATGAATTCACTTAAATTTGAAATTCAAATTTTATAAATGACCTTGGATGGAGAAACTCCCTAAATAAATATTGTAGATCTTGAAAAGTTATAAAACTTTATAGTTGACAAGTTTTTTATTTAAATTCGTTTAAGGTCTCAAACAAGCAATTTTCACTCGATTTAGTATAATATTTGGGGAACTGAAATGAAATAGACATATGTGAGTTTGTAGTGCAGTAGTAGGGGAGGCTTCGCGCGAGGGAAAGGCCGTAAGTTCGAATCCTGCCGGCCACATAACCGCGAATTTTGCGTGAAAAATGTCGTGACTTACGACTTCATCTCTGCGAATTTTGCACGAAAAATGCCGTGACTTACGACTTCATCTCTATCGGGAGGGCGTTGACCAGTGGGGCCCTCCCTCGAATTTTTCTTTTTGCTATTATTTTCGGATCTCGGTAAAGGCTTTACCGAGTGCTTAATAAAAGACACTCGACAAAGACGGCTTTGCTAATCAATTTTTTTACCCTATGATTTTTGCCGAGTGTAATTGGGGTTTTGTCAAGTGTCTTGGGCATTCGGCAAAGCACGCGAGTCCGGTAGTGTTGGGCATGAACCAATGAGGCGCAAAATGAAACTAGTGATTGGAGATCAACTTATAAAAGGAGATGAAATAATCCATACCCGCCGTACGTGATTATTGTCTCTGGGTTTAATTTTCTTGGATTCTTACTCGCTAAATATGCACCAATGATCGGTAGCATCTGACGTACGCATGTATACAGCCATACAGGCATGTGGCCCACTACGCTTGCGTGCAATGGTAGTACTGTTTTGCTGAGCCTAAAATTAAACCATAGCTAGCTGCTCGGCCTGTGCACGCGACCACACTGCACGCATGCATATACATACAGATGCCCTTTCCAGGTTTCTGAAAAGTTAACACAGTAGTATAAATCTATAGCTTACCGTCTCGCCACACCACGCACACAACAGCATGCGCCCAGACGGCCAGACCGGCCAGGTGTGTCGTACGTACTTGGTTCACTGGCCGGACGGACGCCGGACGGGCCACGGCGGTCCCGGGCGTGTTTGGTCCTCTTCTGGCGGAGCTGCCTGGTCCAGGCATCGCTCGCGCAGGACGTCCGATTTGGGTCGCTGGTCCAGGATCGCATGCAGGCATCCCTGGTAAGCAGATGCATGCCTGGGAGGCCGTGAATCTTAGCCTTGATTATTGTTGCCGTCCATGGACGACGCCGAGCGTGGCCTGATGGCGAGCCGCTGCTGAGTGCTCTGTTGATGCGCGCGCGGAAGAAGCGGCCGGCCTGCTGCTGACGACCCAGTGACGCCGAGTCGATCGAGAGACGACAGCCAGACAACAGGTCCAAGAATCGATTCTTTCGTGCCCATGTTTCGGTCGGTCGACGGACTGTATGGAAAAACAAGACACGGATTCGCTTATGATTCTGCATTAGGCCGGCACAACGTAACGGAACTGAAGGAACATTCCATTCATGCGGCCAATAATCACAGTGGTCTGCTGCAAAATCATGCTTGTCCCTCGCCTGGGATCGGATTCGGAACGCTAGCTAGCTTTATGCTTGTTGCTCGTCGTCGCAGTCGTCGACAAGCAAGCCCTGCCCCTGTCCACCAGCTGTGCCGCGGACCAATAATGCGCGCTCGTACGTGCTTCGGCGGCCAGACCTCCACCACCACCAGATTGAGATCCTGATGAGTTTTGTTCCCATCCAAAAGGCAAAAGCAAGCGAGCTAGCATAGCAAAGCAAGCCGTTGGACAGGAACCATCGGTCTCCGAGCGAGGAAAAGCTAGCTAGCTAGCTATTGGCCGGCGCATCGGCGGGGCCTAGCCGGCGGCGTCGCGTCGCCGTCGCGCTCAGGAAAACCGATCGAGCAGCCGCAGAGGATGCCTGCCAGGAATCCAGCAGGATGGCGATCCAGTGACTAGCACTAGTAGTACTCTACATACGTAATGTGACAGGGCAGCTGCTGCGATCGACTGAATGAGCGCATCAGTATTCAGTAGGCAGCATGCAGCTATAGCAGAGACGACGACGGGCAACGTAACCACGCGCCATGCATATGGCTCGATCGCATTCGCATCATGATGATCGATCGGTGTCGCTACGTCGCCTAGCTCGTCCTTCCGCCATGCGGAACACATGCGCATATATATATATGTATGTACTGTAGTATATGTGTGTCTGTATATATCATGCACGGGCCACCAACCTAGTTGCGGTCCCGTTGCTACAATAGTAGTAGAGTGAGTGATCCATGCATGTACTAACTGGGCCGGGGTAGTAGGGAGGACGACGACGACGCAACGACGGCACGGCGGCATGCATGCCATGTCTGGGAAAGCGGAAAGGAACAGAGACGAGAAAGAAGAAAGAGCGCACGCGCGCATTTTCTGCGCGTGGTTGGTTGTGGGCTTGTGGGTGACCACGAGTGCTGACTCCAGTTAAAATCACATCAGGCTGCCTGCCTGGGCTGGCTGTCGAAGACTCCAAGTCCAGCCTTTGATGGGTACTATCAGGGTATGGGCACGGAAGGGAATGGCGCGGCGCCACTCGTTAAGCTTTCTATTCGCTGAAAAACACGGCTAACACAGACTACCACCGGTTATATATGATAGGTGAGCTTTTAGCCTTTTACAGACGAATGCTGCCACCAATGGTCAATGACAGACTGTGTATCACAATGGGATTTTAACGTCAGCCAATAATATATTGTTAATATACTCGGATTTTATTTCAATTCGTTTAAATTTAGCTTCATGATGTGTGTCTGTTGCATCTCCCTCTCGAGTCTTTCTCTCTCTCTGCCTTACCTTGTGCAGTACGTGTATCTACCTTCTCTCTTCTCTCCCATGCGCTCTCCTCCTTCCCCACACCGGCCGGCCTTGGTGGCACTGCTCCCCACCGCGTGGGCCTTCTCTCCATAGCATGTGGGCTTGGCACTTGGCAGCGCTGCTCCCAGGTGCACGGATGGCCCCCGCTCATTAGAGCAAGGTTAATAATTCAGCCTTCATTTGGCTATATGAATCTTTGCAGTCCATTTCTCAACCAACCCATACAATAGTGAGGTCACTTACAGCCCACCATTCCCTCTCATAAGTTTCTTGGTTTTTGTGCCTTTAGTTGGCTGTAAGTTTACAGCTCACATCTCTTCTCTCTCCTCCTTTTTCTTTTCCACATCAGCATACAGCATCCTTGCAGCCCATTATAATACTTGCTCTTACTAGTGCAGCGCTGCTGGGCTTGGCCTCGCGACCCCAGCACGTGGCGGCGGCGGCCCCGACTCGCAGCCCCAGTGCAAGGCATGTGAGTTCTTTGTTTTCTGAAACAGGTATATCTGATTTTACATGCTAATAATACTATATAAGGAGTATAAAGCAAAGAACAACCTGAGTACAAGTGTTTTGTACTCCCTCCGTGTAGGAATTAGATGTCATTTTGGACAAGGTTTGGATCAAACATTGGAAACATAAATCATGAATAACTTTTAAGTTGTTGATTTTAGAAATGTGAAAACTATATGAATAGATTTGTCTTGAAAAATACTCTCATAAAAGTATAAATATATCACTTTGTGATGAGTATTTTTACAAAAATGTTAGGTCAAAGTTATGCTTTGAAGACCGTGTCGCTGTCCTAAACGATATCTAATTCCTATACGGAGGGATTACATCAAAAATTCCATGTATCATGTGGTTTGGTGGCCTCTAAGAGGGTCATGGTGCCCTGCAGGAGAACTATTAGTCTCAACTGGCAAAGAGCAGAGAGCTAGTATTCAAGAATGCACTGTGACTGAAAAGTAGTATAGCCCAAGAGATGAGAGCTGAAAAGCAGTAGCATGCACGGTGACATGCATGTGCTTTTCTTGAAGATCCGTGCGAGCAAAAGAACAAACAAGGATAGCCGGTGGTCTTGCTTTTAGTCATAGGTGGCATTCCCATTAATATCGAGCTATCTACATGCTGTCTTCGTCAATATATCTCTAAATTTTTTGATTTATTTTTCGAGAGGTTCTATATGGTAAGGTGTATATATATATGAGCATGCGTTTATAGGAGTGAAGGCATATGTGCATTGTCATTACTTACTCCATTCTAAAATTTAAGTTACTTTGAGTTTTTTTGATACATAGATTTTGTTATATATCTAAACAATGTTATATCTAGATGCTTAGTAAAATTAATGTAAAAAAGTCAAACTGATTTACAGTTTGGAACGGAGGAAATAGAGATTTCTTAAGCCTTTACGTTAATTTCTCACAAGATACAATAAAGAAAAAGATAAATCATACTTAGCTTCAAGAATAATAGCTCCTATTTGCATTATAATTTTTTTCACAACTCGTACAATGATACAATTGTATCATCGTTGTAAATTCTACGGTGTTTCTTGAAACAACCTTTTTTTCCACTTACCTTGCTCTCTTTCTTCCATATGGAAAAATCTACGTGGGAAGGCACGAGACACGATCATGGTGAAGGCAGGTTCTGCGGAGCAGCACGCGCGTGCGGCCCATTGGGAGGGGGCCACGACAGAGACATCGGCAAATGGCAAGGGGCCGGCGGCCCGTCCCCTCGTCTGCTCAGCAGCCGAGCCCACGCGAGGGGAGGAGGAATCCGACCCTGGGCTTCTCGTGCTACGGCGAGGTGGGCGGGAAGGCCTTCATGGGCTGCACGACTCGGAGACCGATGGCTACAAAGACGATTTGATCGACAAGATCCCAAACGCGCACATAATTGCACGATACCTGCGTGGTGAGCGCGCCAGTAACGTCCGTGACCCAGCGCCTTGCCTGCAACGCGTCTCTGACCGAGCATCCCCGGCGACGAACGGACACCGCTTGAAACAGGTTGTATGAGGGCCTGTTTGACGTAGAGCGCAAGGGTGGCTGAGTCCGTCCACGCAAGGTGACCGTAACGGTACAGGTGATCATGTTTGATTCTACGTTCAAAGAAAGTTAAGCTGAGTTAAAACGTGTTTATTTTCTTATACAGAAAGAGTATGGCTACCTTGGACAATGACATGGTAATCTTACCACGACACCTCCTCCTATCACTCCTCACTGGCATTTCATCGAGCAGTTGGTGTGCACAATTTAGTCCTGCCCAAGGCACGGCCATGGCGTGGAGCAGCAGTGGTGAAGGGCTCCGGTGGCCCTAAGAACCCCGGTGGTTAGGGAGAGGTCGCGCACCTGCTACTGGCCGCGGCATGCCTTGCGACCACTCAAGCCAGCATGACCGCGCGAGCTAACGGCGGCCGGGCCTAGCGCTTCACGGCGGCAGTGCTCCCAGCTCGGCGTGGACGGTGAACGCGAGCGTGAGTGTAGGATACGGAGGCGAAGCTGGTGGTACAGGTCGTCCGTGGTGCCGGGCCCCACCTCGCCCGCGCGGTCCGAGGCATGCTCCGGCGAGGCGGTGCTGGAGGAGTTACTGTGCCCAGTCTCGTGGCCATTGGCACCTGGTGCACGCACTCCAGACGGGTAGTACCAGCGCCGCCGTCCGCCGAGGCGGCCAGGCAGCCATGCGAGGCCTCGAGGTGGCAGCGGTGCTATTTGGAGCACCTCCGAGAAGAGGAAGAAGGGCATGCTGCTCTCCATGGCGGTCTCATGAGCCGGAGGTCCGCTTAGGCGTGGGCGGCGGCACGGTGGTGCGGGGAGGTGACTAGGAGGTGATAGGATTAGAGCTCCGGAACGAGCGTGGAGAGCCAAAGCCGAGGCTAGAGGCAGCCACCCGGTGGCTCGGATATCAAACGGTGGCGGCGGAATGAAGAAGAAAGGGTTTCGGTGGTTTCGGTGGTGCGGGAGGTGACTAGGAGGTGATAGGATTGGACTTAACGATTTACATACTATAGAAACGGAATGGAACAAGAAACGGCCCGTGAGAAACGAAAAGGACCCCTGAGCGAGAAACACAAACAGGGCCGATTTGCCTGGCGAGGAGCGCAGGCCACCCTCTTGGCTCTATATCAAACAGGCCCTGAGTGGCCCAACATTGAGCCACGAATCAAGCAGAACTTCGCCGATGATCTCTGATGATCCATCACCCTAGGGTCACCGTAAAGGCTGGTTCGATTCATTGTAGAAATAATTTCAGTCGGATGCTCCTTAACTGATTTACATACTATAGAAACGGTTCCCGGTCAAAAACGGTGGAACCGAACGTGGCCTGACCGCCTGAGCAGGCAAAAGGAAAAGGACCCAGGAGCGATTGGCACCAAACACAAACACGCCGCACGCCGCAGCCATATTCCCAGCACAAGCGATTGGCACCAAACACGCCGCATCGAACAGTCCAGAGTCCATGCCTATAAAGCATATATCAATCATTCGAAGAAAACTAGCTAGCATCGTTTGGAGGGAATAAACGGAACTTATAATAAACAAATTAGCTAGCTCACTCACTTGGTTGAATTTTTATTTGTATGGCCACAGGGACGCAGAGGGATAGGATAAGTATATGAACAGTGTAATTTGAAGAAAAAACTTAATAAATTCTACTACTATGCCATGCCACTAGCCATGCTGCAATGCAAACACACGAGTTCATTCATAAGAAAAAAGACAACCTTGCCAAGAAAAGACAACCGGGCTCTCGTTTGGGACTTAATACTTTGGGTTTGCGACCCCGTCATGGAAGACGAACAAATTGAGAAAAAAGTGCACCTATAGCTACTCTTTTCTTTTTAATATCACTATATATAGTACTATAATACTATACTGTATACTCCATGTTATGAATGGATCCATTTGTATTGGCTTAGATATATTATTAAACGCGATTCAAGTCTTAATGATAATTAAAAGAAAGGGTGGAAAGGAAAAGGTCACTGTTACCACTAGCTGATGTACTAATCTTGCATTAAACTTAGGAACTTGAATCATCTAAAGAAAATAATATAAAGAGAGAGTATATTATATATTGCTAATCTTGCATGGACATAGGAACTTAGGAATGTGTTCAAATAGGTTGACACTACGCGATCTAGAACGGAACGATTTTATAGGAACGAACGGCTGCAGCGCAGACTTTGCCCACTGCCCTAAGTTTGTCTCATCGATTCAATATAATGTCTGTGTTTGCAGGTATCACGTGAGCGACCTATTATACAACCAGAAACAAGGGCCAGTGAGCATTTTGTGAAAGAAACACACAGGTGTACTATAATTGTTGCCATTTCACTAATGTGTAGAGGTGGAGCGCATACTGAAAAAGGGAAGGACAAATCAAGAAGGGTGGATTATAGGATGCGTCATGGGTGACGACATCCTCAGCTGGCTCTTCAACTTCAAGCCAAATGATGTTCTGCGGTCGATCAGATATCTCAGATATACAAGTGCTGTAACTAGAATAGTCGTTTTTTTTTGTCTAAACTTACCATCTCATCTCCATTATTGGCTAACTACTCCCTCCATTATAAATTTAAATTATAAGATGTATTGATTTTTCTACACACACACACACACACACACACACACACACACACACGCACACACAAAAATAAAAACATGCATGTTATAATTTGGAATAGATGAACTCTGTAGTACTTATTACTAGCCTACAGTGCCCCCTCCGGCTTCAAAATGTCTTATGTCGTTTTGGCCTCTCTTTTTTCCAAGCCTCTGTAAATGTATATAAATATATATAGAACTTCTATGCAGCTGCCTTGCAACTTCTCTCTAAATGTAGGGCCATTGCCATGTTTGTAATCGGCAATAATAGGATAGCAAAATTTAAGCTTCCGTTTGGCACAACTCAACATCACTAGTGAAGTTGTTTTTTTACAAAAACTATTTTATGAGTAGCTTTTTTTTAAGTTAAGCTGTTTTGTTTTGAAAAAAGTGTTTGGTAAAATAGCTTCATCGGCAGCTCTACATATGGATGAGAGAGAAATGAGAAAAAAGCTGTGAAAAGCTACTTTTTTAGTTTCATCCCACTTCATGAAAGGAGACAAAAAAATATATTCAACCATAAAACTTTTTTGGGAGAGGTGCTTGGCAAAAAAAAAAAAACAACAACTTACAAAACAGGCTCCAAATAGTACTCCATCAGTTTAAAGTTATAAGACGTTTTGTTTTTGTACATATAACTTCTGTTGTGTATTTTATATAATATATATATATATATTAATATTAATATCTAGATATAAAAACAACATAGGGAGCGAGTAGATGATTAAACATGGTCGCACGAATGATCTGCATTGGATGCTGATTGGCACTAACTCACTACCCGTGGTATTTCGACCTGCACGCTGGACGGTTGCGGTCGCGCGCAGCGAACCACATGGTCCTCCACCAGCATAGTTTTCCAAGATTTCACGTGCAGGCCGCTGGGTGCACGCCAAGAGATCACCAAAATCTTAGCACATGCATGGTTGTCTGGCTTTCCCGCTTTTCCTAATATGACTCAAAGCTAGTCAAACAAGAATAATACAAGATGGGAGATGTGCATGGCTTGAGTCATGGGCGATGTTGTTTCCATTTCAAGCAGCCAATAAAACATGGCATCCCTAATATACATATATTTCATCAAGAATACAATATAATCCAACAGAAAAAAAGAACTCTCTCCTTTCAAAATTGCAATTCATTTTGCATTTATCCTAAAATTTCTTTAACTTTTCATCAATTTATTTAAAAATATGCTGACATCTAGAACATCAAATCTGTTTCGTTAGATTTTTCATGCAATATAATTTGATGGAATTTATTTGAACTTGTCCATGTCTTTTTAACAAAGCTGAAGTGCACTATAATTTGGAGCTAAGAGAGTTGTTGTTTGATCATTATGTTTTTTAATTATATAGTACAAAAAGCAAGGAACCCATGTACACACACTCATATTCCTAAAAAAATGCGTACACACCACTATGATAAAAAATGATTTTAAAAGATTGAGGATTTATTTTACAAAGGCAGGCCTCTCTTAACGAGATTGTCTTTGAAAATAGACCCAACACATTAGACTAAGAAACTTAAGACCCCCTCCCCCCTCGCCTCATCTTCTGCAAGTGTCGCCTTCGCCTCCAATCCAAGGCCTATCTGTCTGTCTCTGTGCTCTCTCTCTCTCTCTCTAGCATCGCTCCTTCTCCCCCACCACACAAACTCCTCTAGCTTCGATGCTCGCTCCTCTCTCCATGCAACTTCTCTTGCATTGCCATCCTCCTCTAGCATTGCCGCTCCCACCAAAGTGCATGCTCCCGTGTTGGTAGCATATCCGATCCCTTCTCGGGCCTTGCCCGTTCATGAGTAGATCCACTGTGGAGCAAGATGGGGATGCATCATGGGTGCTCGCCAAGGTGTGTCCATTGCCAATGACCATGCATGTCCTTATACT